>CATKHJ010128279.1:0-15528 GCA_949750685.1 Vernicia montana | reverse complement strand
GAAGGAAATCTATATAGGCGATCTAAAACTCACCCCTGGCTAAAGTGCATTCGCCTAGAAGAAGGAGACTATGTGTTAAGAGAAATACATGAGGGTATCTGTGGCGCACATGAAGCAAGTTCCAGCCTCATCCGAAGAACTTTATTACAAGGATATTACTGGCCTACATTGAAAAAAGACGCAACAGAAAAAGTTCGCCGGTGCATCCAATGTCAGGAGCATTCGCCAGTACCAAGACAACCCTCCAGAGAGCTCGCCCCAATTGGATGCGCCTGGCCTTTTCAGCAATGGGGGATCGACATCCTAGGACCCTTTCCTAATGCTATAAGACAATACAAGTTCCTAATAGTGGCCATTGATCATTTTACAAAATGGATTGAGGCCGAACCATTGGCAAGGATCACCCAACAGAATGTAGTTGATTTTTTCTGGAAATCAGTTATTTGCAGGTTCGGCACGCCAGAAATCGTCATATCAGATAATGGAAAACAGTTTGACTCTTCGAGTTTTAGATTACTTTTCAAAAACCTCAACATCGACCTACGGTTCACTTCGGTGGCCCATCCACAAACTAATGGCCAAACCGAGATAGCAAATCGGATCATCCTTCAGGGGTTAAGGAAAAGGCTAAATGATAAAAAAGGTAAATGGGCAGAAGAACTATATAGTGTACTTTGGAGCTACCGAACTACGCCTAGAGAACCAACAGGAGAGACACCCTTCTCTTTAACGTTTGGATCGGAAGCCGTCATACTGGTAGAGATCGGAGTTATTTCTGAGCACATCAATTGGTGCGGTGAGCGTGGAGTTATTTCTGAGCACATCAGTATTAATGAGTTGTGTGTTTACAAGATTTGTTACAATGGTATTTATTTATAGAGGAAATAGTACATTAATGGAGCCTTGATTGGTGGAAAGTTATTGAGGTTGTTGGCTGTGCATATGAAAGTGGTTCCTGAAGTCCACAATAGTTGAAAGGTAGGTGAGGTCTTCTTCTTCTTCTTTTCACACTAACACATGTGTTGCACATGATGATTAAGTACTACTCTTTTTATTTCATTTCAAATTTCTTGACATTTAAGAGGTTTTACTTTTTTTCACTTTATTTGAAGTTTTATAAAATTCATGGCATATTTATATACCTTTTTTCATTTTTACTTTTTTTTCTCTATCTTCCTTAGATATTCTTCTTTTGGACCATATAATTTGATTCTGCCTCTCTATTTAGAATAGAAAATAAGGACAACTTATTCATTTTATTCTACTAATTAAAGAGGTTAATTAGCTCCTAAATTCACGTGTACACTCTTAGAAAATCAAGTAATTTAGAATGGAGGGAGTAATATTGAGTGCATGAGTATTTATGTTAATATAAATATATTAAGAGTGGATAATAGTTTATTTTAAAAATATTATTTATGCTCTTAAATTATTCTTAAAAAAATTTTGTGAGTTTTAAGCACCATAGTATCGCGTTTATATATATCTAGTGCAATAATAAAAAGGAAAACAAAATCATGAGTTTGCCAAATGATAACCTTTAATTCAGTATCATCATCCAATTGCAGTTAAAATTAAGGAAAAAAATATAAAAAAATACTATATGATTTCACCAATTTTTATTTTGTGATATGTAGAATTTTGTTTGACAAAATAAGATTTGAAGTTTGTTTCGTTGACACTTTAGGGTACACAACTTTAATACCGTTAATCAATGTTAATATGATATAATCAATATTAATATGGTACTTATGAATCCTACTTCTTTTATTTTTTAAATAGCTACGTGAATTAAAAAAGTAAGCTCTATAAGTGCTACATCAGCATTAACTAAATTATATTAACATTGACTAACGATCTTAAGATTATGAATCTTAAAATATTAATAGTAAATGTCAGTCTCTATTTTGTTAAAAAAAAAATTACAAACTTTAAAGTGCTAGTTATTTATTTATTTATTGTACTTTTCCCTAAATTTAATTGTTTTAAAGGAAAAAGTATGTCATTGCTTCTTTAATATTACGCTGTTTATTTTTTTAATTCTCAAAAAACGAAATATTAAACTTTTGGCAATATATATATATTAAACTTTTTTTTTTTTTTTTTCTCTAGCTATCATCCAAATTCGCACAAGTTTTCTGTGCTTAATTAAATATATATCTCATTTTATTTTAAAATCCACACGCCATGTACAAAATGCCAAATACTGCGTAGTATATGTTTGACTTCACTGAAATCATTTTATAATCTCTACCTAATTAAATTAAATTGTCCATCGATTTAATTAAATGCGGTGGACCATTTCAAGTTAAAACACCTTCCAATTTGTGTGAATCTGAATTACTAGCTACTACATGGCAGCATGTCTATCCATGTCCATCAGTATATAGTAATTCCATTTTAATTATTTTTTTTTTAATTTAAAATATTTATTATTTTAAGAAATCAATAAAGCATTAATAATTCTTTTTTTAATTTTATCCTTATACATTATGAGTGAAAGTATTAATAAAAGTAGATATAAATCAAAATATAATGAATATTTTAATTATATTAAATTATTTTTCATTATAATTGAAATTATTTAATAAATTATTTAATATTTATGTAAGAATTTAAAATGATTATTATTTTGAAATAGAGTGAGTATTATTTAAAAAGAGAAAAAAAAATTAATTATATTATAATCTCTTTTGAGATTATAATATATATAATTTTTTATAAAAGAGATTTTTTTTATTAAAATTTTATTTTTGAGATTAAGACTTAAAATTTAATTTATACATATGTCGAATTCGAGATTGCGGGGCACATAACTCATTTCAAGAAAGGATTTAAAATTAAGTATATTAATATAGATAGAGCATTTTCAATGAAACTTTTTACTTTAAAGAGCATCATTTATATGATAAAGAGTATATTTAAACATAAAGAGTAAAAAAAAAAAAAAAATTAATCCAATGGACTCTTTATAATTTTTTTCTTCATTTTTTTTCATAAACATTAATGGTTTTAATTTTTTTCCCCTCCTATTCTTTATACCATATTTTCCTTTTTTTATTTCATTACTTTCCCTCCATTTCTCTTTATAAATTTAACCATTTTTTTTCATATTCACTACCAGAATTAATTAATAAAGTATATAGAAATTTATATTGCATTAATTAAAATTGAAATAAAGAGTAAAATTTGACTCTTTAGATGTGTAAAGTTAAACCAACTCTTTACTTTATATTTAAAGAATAAAGAATTTGTTGGACTCTTATTTTATGGGATAACTCTTTATAATAAAGAGTTTGAGTTATATAAAGAGTCTATTGGAGATACTCTAAGGTATTGTTTGTTATGGGGTAAGTGAGGTAATAAAGTAGAACTTCCTATGAAATAGAAAAAATTGGTTTGTTTGATAATGATGATTGAATAAAGTTTCAACAAAATAAGGATCATCACTTCCTGAGTTTGAAGAAAATAACATTTTTAGGAGGAATTAGATAAGTTGTACTTTTTTAATTAAGACAATTGTAAATATTAAACCAATGGAAATATGACATTTTAATTAAATTTGCCATGTCATATAGGTACAATTAATTTTTTTTTTAATTTAATTATAACTATCTGACGTGGCAAATTTAATTGAAGTGTCCTATTTATATTGGATTGGTCTATGGATGAAATGGTAAATTATGTCTATTTAAGAATTTCTGGTAAATGAGGTTAAATATTATTGTATTTTACATTATTAACTTTTAAAAATGACAATAAAAATTCAAAACAAAAAAAAATTAATTTTTAAGAAATTATATACAAGCTAAACACACAATTACTTATATTTTTTGAAAAATAACTTCGAGAGAAGTATACTTTTTAGAAGATAAGTCATATGATATTAAATAAGACATAAATTTATTTAGTTCCCTTAAAATAAAATTACTTTGTTTAGCAATAAAAAAAACATATACAAAAAATTAACCGCTAGGAAGTTTCCTTATAAAATTATCCTTGTTTTTTTTTTTTTTTTTTTAATCATAAAATTATCCTTGTTTGGAATTAAGATCCAGAATTAGGCGTGTGCTCAACATCTGTTAGATTTAGTACATGTATCAACTGTGGGGATGACAACGTATCCAATTTGGATGAATTTTATAAAACTTGAATATGCTTAGAGTCGGATCGGTTGGATATTGAGCGGATCAGATCGAATATACCCGTCTTATTTTTTTTTCTCTTCAAAAAAAATTTTAATATTATTTTCTCTCTCATATATATATATATATATATATATATATATATATATATATATATATATATATATATATATATATAAAATAAACTATAAATTAAAAACATAAAAAAAATTAAAAGTAGATAAAATTAAAAAAAATTTAAACATATATATATAATATAATTGAGTTCGGGTTTAGGACGAGTCATACTATTCCCTGAACCCCACTCAAATATAAATTAAAAAATTCATCTCTTTTATTAAATAAATCATATATCACTTTGCTTCATTAAGATTAAGTAGAGTAAGATGTCCGACGAGCAGATAAAATTGTCATATTTAAAAAAAAAAAACACTTGTTATGTATCTTGCCAAATCAGCATTTTAATAATTATTATACTATTCCACCAACTTATAATTATGTGTTGGATATGCCAATTCATTCACTCTTGTATATATTTTCAATATGAACCAACTATATTTTATGCATACATTCCTATAATAATAGATGTTTGTTTTGAAAATGGTTGGTGTGTGTTCTTAGAAATGGGAAATAGTAAATTTAATTTCAATACAGGTATAATTTGATTCATTATATGTAAAAGAAAATTATATAGATTTTTTATTAATATCCTTCTAAAAATTACTTCAATTTCCAAATAAATCCTTTTTGCATTTATAAAAAAAATTAAAAATTATCTCTACCCCTAATATCTACTAAAGGATTAATTGTGATTATTAAATTTGAAAATTATGCTCACCCATTCAAAATTAGCACTATATAGATGATTTATGTACAAATAAACTATAACACTATAATGACAATAACAATAAAAAAATATTCTATCTGTGTTTTAGAGATTTTTTTTTTGTTCCAAAATATCTATCATTTTAAAATTTCAAAAAAGCATTTATTTATTTTTTCAATTTTACCCTCCCTTTATTCCTCTACTAAATACTTACATTAATTGCTTTTATTTCTCTACATCAAAATAAAAAAAAAAAATTTTAAATTTTTTTTATTTTAAAATTATGATAATTTAATAACTTTTTAAATTCATGTGCAGAAGGTAGAATTGTTTATACCCACATGCAATTAACCTAGATGATTAGATAGATTTTTATTATTGTTTATAGAGAATTGATGATTAGATAGAAGATAAAGTCATAAACAGACAATTGACAAAGCAAATGGATCGGTCCCCCACGTCAGTTTATATTATTCAAACAGTAATTCAATTTTTTTACCCTCTTCATATTATTAACTTAATACAATACAAAAATTCTAGGCAAGAAGGCCGAAGCCTGCATAATACCATATAACACACAGCAAAGCCGTAGCCCCTTTGTAGCCAAGATTGGTTTGCTAAGTCACACCCTTCATATTTGACCAAACCTTCTCTCTTGAAATAGTCAAGAAACACACCTATATATCATCATATATATAAAAGAAGAGATTCACAAATTGGAGATTTAACATTTTGTAGATTATTCTAGTGAGCATTTTCAGAAATGGAGAAACAAGCTAAATCAAAGCAGAACAAGATCTTGAAATTTTTACCAAAAGCAACTTCTGCTGTTTATTTCCAAAACCCACCATTCAGCCCAAGTAGAGATAGAAGATCAGACAACAATCATTTCCACAGGTTTAAATCTCATGTCGGTAATGGTAAAGGATTTTCCGGTCCAATTGTTTCGATTATCCCTGATGAAGTTCGTCGGAAACCCAAGAATGGAAGTTTCGAAACTCAAGAACCAACATCGCCTAAAGTTTCTTGTATGGGCCAAATTAAGCATAAGAAGATCAAGATGGTAAGCAGCAAGCCTAATAAAGGAACTTGTAGTGCTCCTCAAGAAACAAAGCCTGTAGACATTAAAAAAACAAAATCGACGATTAAGAGACTGTTTAGCAATGTAAAAGTATCTGGTGGAAGGAGATCTGATGCTTCCATTTATGATAAGCAACCGCTTTCTGCTGATAGAGCGCCTTCATTAAGTCAAATGAAGCGGTTTGCGAGTGGTCGTGATACTTTTGCCAATTTTGATTGGACGGATCAGATTACACCGGCGGGAGCAGATCACCGGGATTATTATTCTGATGAAGATGATGACAGGATTTATAATGATCAAGAAGAGGAGGAGATGATTATTCCTTTCTCGGCTCCTATAATAGTCTGTCCTGGAAAGGATTTGCAGCCAAGGAAAGAAGTTAATTTGTGGAAGAGAAGAACCATGAATCCACCTAAGCCTCTTCAATTGAATTTATCGATCAGAACAACTTGATCAATATTACCACAATTTTTTTCTTCTTCTTTCTTTTTTATTTTTATTTTTTAAAAAAAATATATATATAATGTTAATTTGGTTCTTTTAATTGTTTTTGTAATCATAGATTGTAGAAGAACAGAGTGAAATTAATTAATCTGTAAAAATACATAGATTGATATATGTTTATGTCCATTATTATTACTCTTATCAATTTCATACGTTTTAATTAAGCTCTTATATTTAACTTCATTCCTTTGGCAAAAAAAAAACCTTTATTCTTTTTTTTCCCCGATCCCCTCGGATAACACGAGTTGAAGATGGTAGGGAAAATGCATGCCTTAAAAATGGGATCAAGCAGCAATAATACATTTTCACTTCTCTTTTTTTTTTTTTTTTAAATGTTAAATTAGCCTTCAACTAGAAATTCTATAACCACTCCAGTACCATTAAGCAAAAATGCATCTATATTTGAAAAATACTATTGAGTGAAATTCTATATTCTCTATTCTCCAAAAAATTTAAAAGTGAAAGAAACGCTCCTAAAATAAACTTATTTTTACTTAAAATTGAAAATTAATAGATCAATTTAAACCACAGAGTTAATTTTGAACTTGATTAAACTTTTATAAAAATCATAAGAGTTAAATTGAGCATTTAGCCAATTATATTTCCGTGCTACTCTTTAATAAGAAAAAACAAGCAGTCGCAATGTTAGACGGCTTACAATTGAAAATGCCAACAATATTAAGGCAGCAAAAAAAAAAGAAGTAAAATTTCGAGTAATTTCAAAGTTGTTGCAAGGAACTGTAACTTTAAATATTTTGGAGCTTTTTAACATGGCTAGCTACTTACCAGCAAGTACTAAGCCATTACACGATATAATAGTCCTTTTATGCATGGTTGGTAGCTAGTAAGGTTTTAAATTAATTTGCCTTTGATGAGTTTTGTGTATCTCTTGGTGGATCAGAAATGACATTTATTAATTGTCATCAAGGGTAGCCTTTTATAGGTAGGTCTGCTAGCAGAGCAGTTAGAATTTGTTATTTGTCTAACATATATATATATATATAAGGGACCATTTCAAGCTCTGTAGTTCATACACTAACACTACTGAACATGCACCTGGACAAGAGATATGTTGGTCTCCTTCATTTGAGATCATTACTCTGTTCCACTCAACTAATCATAATTATTTTGATCTGATTTTTGTGTTAGGATAACCTTATTATATAGTATTAGTTATAATAATATAATTAATGCAATAATTTTTCTGCAATTGTATAAATTATTGAATTATTAACCTAATAATTTATCTGGTGAATTGATTCTGCGAGTGACAGCAGGATTGATAAGCATTTAGTTCTCAACACTCACAAATATATATTCTTGAACATTGTCCACACTATACTAGCATAAAAAATATATGAAATTATATCTAATGACAAAAAATAAAAATCTATCATCATATATCCAATAATTAAGTATAAAATACAAGAGATTCCAACCAAAATTTGGAATATTTTAATCTCAGTGATTTCATGTCTATAACATTGCAATATAATTGGATGGAGATTTATTTTCAATTCAGGTGATTCAAATAGGATCATCCTGCAGTCCTAATGAAAAATTGAGACTAGTATTTATTAATTTACACACCCATTAACAAAAAATTAAAACTGAAGATGCAGTAATAATATAAACCTATTAGTAACACATACTCAAAATTGAATGAAGGAGAGTGGATTATTTCTTGTTATCTAAGTAATTACTCCAGTTATAAAGCTTTAATATATATTATAAGAAGATGGGATAAGCCTGCCCTATACTAAGACTTCCTACTCAAAGAACAAGCACACTCTGTTTCCTATATGCGACTCCTAAACTTAATTGATTGACAACATTTTAACCAATTCCTAATCCTACATTAACATTTTACCTTCAATAAATCAAATATCGAATGTCAAGAATCAAATATTTTTCCTATTTAACTCTACCCTCAAAATGTACGGAAACAGAGCATTGCAGGAATATTACTAATGCTTTACCAATTGTTGCACTACCAAATATAATATTTATTTTTGTATATAAATCACATTTAAGTTTTACCTATGCTTGAAAAGGCCCAACTTTAGTTCTGAATTCTCATACAAAATAAAATCACTCATTAATTTCAATTATTTTAATAACCAAGAAATCTATCTAATAATTTTGATTATAATCTTAATAGGTTACACGAACTCCTTGGTATCTAAGAATTTCCCCTATAAGCTCTCCTTTTCCAGAACCCACATACCTTCCACAAATCTTACCATCTCTTATAAACAAGAAAGTAGGTACCTCTATAACATCCATATCCTTCAAGAACTGCATACAGCTATCATTCTCATCACCGTTCATTCTTGCAAACACCGCAGTATCAGACATCTGTCTAGACAACTTTAACACCGTTGGATAAACCTTCACGCATGGCCCACAGTGTTTCAATCCAACATCAAGTACAATCAGTTTATGATCAGCCTTATGATCATCAATCAATTTCTCGACATCTTCTCTGCAATGCATCTGCACAACAGCAGAATGGTTATCTCCATAGTATAACACATCTCCCACCAGCTGATCTGGACCAATCCCTTCCTCTTCATGAATTTTCTCCATGCCTTTGTAGAAGCTAAAATGTGGAACTTTGTTAATTTTCTCTCTTATGCAAAGTTCTCTGGTTTTTTCTGATTCATCGCCCATTACAAGAAGGAAATCTACGTCGTTGCAGTTTCGGCTAAGATCTACCATAAAAGGGTAAATTTTGCTGCTTTGGAAGCTATGACTAGCAGCAAATTCAACAACTACAAGTTTGTTTTTTGCCAATTTAAGGGCTTCATCGAATTCCTCTGTACTATGGATTTTCTGTACTCTTTCATCACTTGCAGCTTTCTTGGTGTCTGGAGCAGCTGTGGCCTTTACAATGAATTGGGTTCTGTTTGATTCTAATTTTGTTGACACAGGTTTATTTTTAGTGGCAAAGGGTACAAGAAAAGAACCATGGAAAGAAATAGGAGTGATTCTTGGGATGGTAGAAAGAGAAGGTGGTGGTTTTGACAAGAAATTTGTGATTGTAGCCATGGGCAATTAAGAATGCTTGTGAAGCAAATAGTTAGAATTGAAGCACAGAGAAAGCAGGGATATCTATGGAGTTATTAATGAACAAAATCTAAGTGACCAAAATGGTATCCACTCATTGGCTTTGTGGCTGATGTTATCCACAAAAACTGAGTTCGGCCTGATTTTTATTACAGACCTTTTGCGATATTCTTTCCAATTCAGAAATATCAGGTAATGTCCTTTTCTCGGCCTAAATAAATGACCTTCAATATTAAGACCAAGTTCGGCCTTTAAAGCAAATTTGGGCTGAACTTTTTTTTTTCTTCTAAGATGAATAATTTCATTATTAAAAAGGGTATTACATATCCGGCCTTATAAGGATGTCTAAATCGCTATGAATATTACAAATTCAGCCATAATAATAACAAAGAAATTTGGCTCTAAAAAGTCAATATGTAACTTTGTTACAATTCCTGTTTACATAAGTGAAAGCACAAAATACAAAATTCCTAACTATCAATTTTACATTCTCAATTATGGACTTAATCTCTTACGAGATCTCCTCCTCGTTGCCATTGATACTGGAAATAATAATTAAGAAGTCAGATTCATAAACTACCTTCTCTATATGCACAGGGTTTGCATATCTGACTGCGTCTCATAGTGCAGAGGCTTCTGCTATTAAAGGAGAGCCACAAAAAATATTTCTAACCTTGCCATCAACCAACTGACCCTCATTATTTTTACAAACAAAAGTTAGTTGTCCCGTACCTGATTTAGAATCAAATGAAGTCTCAGAATTAATTTTTATCACATTAGGTGGAGGGGGAGATCACCTAAGTGCATGTGCTCATGAATTATCTTCAGGCTGACTAATCTCTTTGCTTTTTTCTAATTCTCGGCCTGCTTCCAGTGCACACTTCTAATATTTAAAAGCATTTTGCAAAATTTGTTGAGGATGTGACTTGGCTCAGTTGAAGACCCATTCATTCCTAGTCTTCTAAATTGCCTAGCAAATGTGTGCAAGCAATGGAATTTTCTCCATCTCACCATTTTGCTTCAAATTTTGAATCAACATTCTTCAGCAATCTCTAAAAGAAAATAAAGAAATATTAATTCTCAAACCAAGCGTGGGACATATACCAGGTTGCCTTGGCAATATTACAATAAAAAATCATATGTTTGATAGATTCAGATGTTTGTCCACATAAAGGACATTCAGCACTTGAACTACAATTTCTTTGTTGCAGATTTTGGTACACCGGTAAAGCATCCTTACAACATTTCCAAATGAAAGTTTTAATTTTTGTTGGAACATTTAATTCCCAAATTTCTTTCCAGCACACTTCATCAGTACTATGGTTGGAGCTTGAAAGAGATTGTTGCAACTTTCTATCCAAAATAATCTTGTAGCCCTTTTTGACTTCATAGTGACTATTTGAATTATGATGCCACACCATCAGATCTTTTTGGCTCTTGGATCCCACCAGAATTGCTCTAATTTTCCTCCTTTCATCTTCATTAAAATAAGCATGTAATTTTTCCTGCTTCCATGATATACTATTCTCATCAATAAGATTAGAGACCAAATAATCATTACTGTTAAAAGGTTTTGTGGATGAAACTCTGTAATTGCAACCATTGGGCATCTATTTAGCCTCCCAAATATTAATAGAATTGCCATTACCCACATTCCATCTACAATCATTTTCAATGACTTGCCTTCCCCTCAAAATACTATTTCAAATCCATGAAGGGGCTGCACTCTTTTTTGCTTTTTAAAATTTAGTATGGGAAAAGTAATTTCCTTTTAAGACCCAAGCCATTAAAGAATCAGGCTGTGAGATTAATCTCTAACTTAATTTAGCTAGAAGAACTTCATTAAAAATTTGGAGTTGCTTGAAACCCATACCTCCCATCTTTTTTGGAAAAGCCACCTCACCCCATTTTATCCAATGCATTCCCCTACTATTAATACCATGTTGCCACCAGAACCGGGCCATGGACTTTCCATTTTCAATTTTCGATGGGCTGAACCTTTGTGGGTCATGGGTAACACCATTTTTATGCTCTAAGGCTAAAATTGTGAATTATTTCAAAAGGAAGCCCACTTAACTTAACTTGGGCCAAAAACATGGTTTCATACTTTTTTTTTTTTTTCAGCTTTAAAAAACTTCTCATGCACAAAAATAAATTGGAAAATAAGCTTAAACAATTGGGTGCATCATAAATGCGAAAATGATGGATTGTATGATTGTAATCAATTTATGTTTGCTTTATTATGTTATCACTGGCTGATATACTCAACTCAACTGAACCTTAATCTCAAAATTAATTAAAATCAGCTATATAAATTTTTTATTTTCATTATTAATAATTTTAAACGACATCTTCTAATAATTATAATATATTTAAATTACATTATCCTCCAAGTTAATTTAATTATACCTCTCTTTTTTTTTCTCCCCTATGTTGCACAGAAACGGAAACGGGAAAACGAACACGCGGAAACGGTATTTTTAAAAAATATAGGAAACGAAACGTGGGGGAAACACGCAAATATAAAAAAATATGAGGATATATTTATAAATATTAATTTATATATATACAAAAAATATAATAATTTATAAATATATATTTAATAATTTTAAGTATATATTATAAATATATTTATAAATATATAATTATATATATATATATATATATATATATATATAATAATTAATATAACAATAATAATAATAATTATTATTATATATATAAGGAAAAATGAAGTCGGGTGTAGATATTTTTATTTAGAGGTTGATATGAGCAAGCTAACTTTTTTTTTTCCCACTTGAAAACGGATTTCTGTTTATGAAAACGAGTTTCTAACTTTTTTAAATTACAGAAACGTGCCCAACATGTTTTGAAAACTCACGGAAACGTGCCCGAAACGTTTTTCAAATTACGGAAACGTGCCCGAAACGTTTCGGACAAGTTTCTGTGAATTTTCAATCAGGAAACGTTTCCGAAACGCGGAAACGCGACCTCTTGAGAGTTTCCGTGCATCATAGGAGAGGAGGATCAAAAGGGCTAAAAGTGGTCCTTTCTTTAAGAAATGACGACCTTTAGCCCAATTTTTTTTTATTTTTTTCTTTTGATTAAAATATAAAATAGGCTACAAGAAAGGATGACCAACATCAAGATATACTTGTTATTTTTTTTCTTTTAATTGTGTTTAGTTCTAACTATTTATTATTAATATTTGAAATGAACATTAGTGGTTTATTAAATATACCTATTACTTATTTAACATATATTATTAAGTTAAAATATTACTAAAAATGATATAATAGAAATATACAAGTTAAATATTTTAAGATAAAAATATTAAAATAATTATGTAATGTAATTATTATTTTTTAAAAAGTACTATTTGAACATATATCAACTATTTTTGAACATATATTATTAAGCTAAACTTATTTTAAAAAAATTTAAATAATATGATTGACACCATGTATAATCTTTAAATATTATATAATTAGTGGATATCCCGATTAATTTTTAAAATATAATTTAAATTTTTTATATTAATTAAATTAATTATAAAACATATTTTGTACATAAAATATTTTCAATAGATTTTTTTTTAAAAAAAATTATCCCAATATTAGTGTTTGACTCAAAGTGTCATCTTTTCTAATACAAAGAGATGACATTTTGACTCAAATGTCATATTATATTTTTATACAATTTTTTTTTTTAAAATTATGTTTAGTTCTAGCTATTTACTATTATTATTTGAAATGTGTATGAGTGACTTATTAAATATACCTATTACTTATTTAACATATATTATTAAGTTACAATACTACTAAAAATTATTTAATAGAAATACACAAGTTAAATATTTTAAGATAAAAATATTAAAATAATTGTGAAACATAATTATTATTTTTAAAAAAATACTATTTGAACATATATCAACTATTTGAACATATATAGACTATTTGAACATATATTATTAAGCTAATTTTATTTTTTATTTAAATTTTATAATATGATGGACACTACATATAATTTTTAAATTATCACCTTTTTATTTCAATTGTTAAATATTTTTAGTATATTATTATTTTTTTTAAATGAGAAATCTAAACGTGATTAAAAGAAAAAAAATTGATATGATGGAGGTTGATTGTAATTACAATGGACGCCTACAATGGAAATGGACGTCCATTGTTTGCAATTTTTTTTTTAATTTTATGAACAAGATTTTGTTATGGAATTAGGACTGGATTAGAGCATAGTTGCAGCTAATAATTTGAGAAAATAATGAAGATAATTTGTACACACAGATTTTACGTGGAAAACCCCCAAATAAATTAGAGTAAAAACCACGGGCAATGATAAAAGAATTTTCACTATGAGAAAATAGGAGTTATAATAGTATAAGGAGAAAACAATTTAAATTCTCTCTTAAAACAAAATAGGATAAACTTTTTTTTTTCTTTCTTTCTCTCTAACTCTCTATTTTTTTCTCTATAATTTTGGGATGCCTTAAACTACAAATTCAAGGCCTATTTATAGGAATTCTAAGCACAATTTTGTGGCCACAAATTGATATTGAGTTGTGGCTATAAATTAGCCAAACATACACAATTATTAGCTAACAATTTGTGGTCACAAATTGGCCACATCTTTTTTTTTTTAATTTTATTTTAACAATCTCCCACTTGAAGATTTGATTGAAAATCAATCAATCTTCACACTATTCTTTCTTCCTTGCCATCTCCATGTTGCTTATGTCTCCATCAAGCTATTAGAGGATCGACACCAAACAAACTTATCAGTATTGTGAGGCTTCGCCCGAATGCCTCTCTCCTCGCTCGGGAAAAATTGTGATTTTTTGGCCTTAAGGAAAGGCGAACGATTTTTAAGGGAGTTAAAGTACGAGTTTCGGTGCTCACGATTGGAAGCAGCTATCGTCTCAAAAAATTGATTTAATTTTTTGAAAGATATTCGGGAGTCGCCACCCTAATTTATTTAAATGAAAAAATTAAGGAAAAACTCAATTTAACTCTAATTTATTAATTTTTGATTAATTTACCCAATGCTAAAGTCACTAGTCCTTGAACCAGATTGAGTTCGGGGACTAGGTTTTTGGTTTAAAATAATCTCAATTTGACTCTTTAGTTTAATTTGACTTGAAAATTGATTTCATGAATGACAAGTAATTAATGACGATTATAAAATGCATGATCATGGCATATTTATGGAATATATGAGAAAATAAAATGCAAGTATTTAAACATCCACAAGCAAAGGAGAGTATTTCCTCTAACCCTTATGGGTATTAGGGAAATTACAATATCGCTCATTCACTCCAAAATACTTAATTTAACTAATACCATTAATTAAAATTTATAATGAACAATGGAAAAATAAAAGGGGGAGGGGATTGATTGGGATTTGGATTTGAGACTTGGATTTAAATTTCAAGTGTGCCTACGTACCCCACTGAATGGGGATCAAAACCCACGTAGTTCGTTCCACTATGAGGTAAAGGGGTTTAAGGATCAGTCAAATTTGATTGGGTTGATTTGATTTGGAATGATTTTGGGCTTGGGGAAAGAAGATGATGTACCTTCTCTTTGGGAGATTTTGATTAGGCGGAGTGATTTTCCAAACTGAAATTATGTTTTATCGGTTTTAGATGATGGATTTAAATTAATCTCAGAGAAAATTAATTCGATGATTTGGTTGCTTGATTACCCAATTTTAATTAATGAAAATGATTAATTAACCAAATTGAGTGAAAACTAATTTAAAATTAATTAATTAAAATCAAAGGGATTTTTAATTAATTAAAGTGATTACTCAAAATGAGTATAGAGATTAATTAGAGAGAGAAAGAGAGAGAGTAGTAGATAACCATCAATACTAGCTCTAGGGGT
>CATKHJ010128212.1:0-11239 GCA_949750685.1 Vernicia montana | reverse complement strand
TTTGGGAGATTGAGCCATGCAATGAAGAAGTATGGATTCAAGCAAGCTTTGGCAGATCATACATTGTTCTATAAACATGATCATAATAATATTACCTTGCTTCTTGTCTATGTTGATGATATGATTGTAACAGGTAATAACAGAGATGAACTTGAGAAACTTCGAAGCTATCTGGCCAAAGAAATCGAGATAAAGGATTTGGGGCTTCTCAAATACTTCCTAGGCATCGAAGTCTCTCAGTCTAAGCAAGGACTGTTTCTTTCCCAAAGGAAGTATATTTTAAATCTCCTAATTGAAACTGGTAACTCAGCCTATGAACCTATGGATACCCCTATTGAGGTAAATCATGGCCTTTCTATTTATCCTGATCAAATTCCAACAAACAAAAAGAGATATTAGAGAATAGTGGGGAAGTTGATCTATTTAACTCACACTAGGCTCGATTTAGCATATGCAGGCAGTGTTGAGAGTCAGTTTATGCACAATCCAAATGATTATCATATGAATGTTGTTAATCGGATTCTGGCTTATTTAAAATCAGCTCCAGGTAAAGGTGTTTTGTTCTCCAAACATGGACATCTTGATGTTTTGGGATATATAGACTCTGATTTTGCTGGTACTAGTAGTAAATAGGATATAAAATCTACTTCCGAATATTTGTCATTTGTTGGAGGCAACTTGGTGACTTGGAGAAGTAAAAAACAGAATATGGTTTCATTATCTAGTGCAGAAGCTGAATATCATGCTATGCATCATGCAATCACAGAACTATCTTGGCTAAAAATTCTCTTAATGGAACTTGATTTTGGTCTAAAAAAACCTATGGTGTTGTTTTGTGATAATATGGCAGCCATTGAGATTGCTAATAATCCAATATAACATGATCGAACTAAGCATGTTGAACTTGACAGGAATTATATTAAAGATAACCTTGATTCTGGCACAATAGAAATTCCTTATACTAGGAGTTCAGATCAATTGGCTGACATTATGACTCATGCTGTCACTAGTGAACCATTCCATACATCGTTATCCAAGTTAGGCATATGTGATATCTATGCCCTAACTTGAGGGGGATAGTTAGCAAGAATGGGCTATGACTCTTTCCTATTCTGTATAATTTCATATTATGTATATTTCCTGTATAGTTTCCCTTAATTTAGGAATATATATACAGTTGTATATTACATATTTACCATATATAGGTCCTTGTATCTTGTATATATATCATTGAAATATATGAAAGTATTCATTTCGCATATTTACGACTACATCCAATTGACATCCCCCCTCAAATTAATGTTAGTCGATCAAGAAGCATCAATTTGCCCACAAGGAACTGATGACGTTGTCGTGTCATGGCCTTCGTAAATAGATTAGCTATCTGGAGGTTAGTGGAAATACGAGGAAGATAAATAATACAAGTGTCCAAGGCCTTCCGAATAGAATGATAGTCCACCGCAATATGCTTTGTGCACTCATGGTAAACAGGATTAGCAGCAATCTGATTAGCACTAGTATTGTCAGCATGGAGAGGAGTAGGATTGGACTGAGAGAAACCAAGCTCAGACAGAAATCCACGAAGCCAAACAATCTCAGAACAAGGAGCAGACATTGCTCGGTATCCGGACTTAATAAAAATTTAAAAACTCGAGCCTGCTTCTTACTATTCCAAGAAATCAAAGAATCACCCAGAAACATGCACAGCATGCGACCGACCGTCAGGTGTCAGGACATCCGGCCCAATCAACATCACTATAGGCAACAAGACGAAGAGAAGAACCAGCTGGGAAGAACAATCCATGACTAGGAGTCCCATGATGGTATCGAATGATACAATGAACATCAACTAAATGCAAATGACGAGGAGTTTGAATAAATTGACTAACTTGCTAAACAACAAAGGAAATATCCGGTTGAGTAATAGTCAAATAGTTCAAGCTGCCCACCAATTGTCAAAAGACAGTGAGATTGGAAAGGAGATCACCCTCCTCACTACGATACTTCGTGTTTACTTCTAGTGGAGTATCCACATAAGAAGTATCTTGAAGACCAGCGAAAGTAATCAAATCCTGTGTGTACTTATGTTGATTCAAAAAAACACCAGAACAATCAATATGAATTTCCAAACCCAAGAAGTAAGAGGACCAAGATCCTTCATATGAAATGAGGCCTAAAGATGTTGCTGCAAATGAGTAATCAAGGCGAAATCTATCCTAGTAATAACAATATCAACATAAACCAGGAGAAGAACTATACCAGTTGATGTCTTGCAAAGAAATAATGATGAGTCATATTGGCTCTACTCAAAGGAAAAACAAAGCAAGCTTGATCAAAATTTATCAAACCATGCCTATGGAGCTTGTTTCAGCCCATATAAATAGAAGAGGAAAGTACCAAAAAATACCCTGTGGTTTGACCATTTTAAATTATGAGTCTGCGGTTTTTTTTTTTACAAAGAGGATCTTGTGATTTGATTTATTAACACTTCAGGGTCCACAGTTAGCAAGAAAGGGTTATGATTCTTTCCTATTCTGTATAATTTCCTATTCTGTATATTTCTTGTATAGCATCCCTTAATTTAGAAATATATATACAGTTGTATGTTTGACCTATTTACCATATATAAGTCCTTGTATCTTGTATATATATCATTGAAATATATGAAAGTAATAATTTTGCATATTTACAACTTGATATCAGAGCTTTAGGGTATAATTTTTTCCACTGTGAAAATTTCAGTGACCTCTTCTTCCTTAAAAACTCTAGCCGCATTTGCTCCTATTTCCTAAAACCCTAGCCGCTCCTCTCTTCTTCCTTAAAAACCCTATCCGCAACTGCCCTTCCTTCCTAAAACCCTAGCCGTACCTCAGTATATCTACCAAAACTAACGGGGAATCTTTTAACAAGAAAAAATAATCTACCATGACTATTCAAGATGCTCATTCATCCATCCATATTAAATTGGATGGCTCTAACTATTGGGTCTGGTCAAAGATTTTGGAGATGCATATTGCTGGAAGAAAAAGAATGGGCTATATTAATGGGAAAAAGGTTGCACATGCAGAAGATGATTCAAGTTATGGTGAATGGAAGGCTGAAGATGCACTTGTCAAATCTTGACTCATTAATTCATTGAGCGATAATCTGATGTTACACTTTGTGCAGTGTGGCATGACAAAAGAAGTATGGGATGCTGTAAAGAGAAGTTACCACAATGTATCTGATTCTTCTCAAGTTTATGAATTGATGAAGAAGTCTTTTCAATTACGTCAAGGTGGCTGTCCTCTAGCAGGATATTATAATAAGTTGAACTCAATTTTTATGGAGCTTGATTACTAAAGGCCAAACAATATGACATGTGCTGTTGATATTGAAAAATATAGAAATTGTATTGCAGAAGACAGGGTTTATATCTTTTTTGCTGGTCTTGATCATAACTTAGATCAAGTGAGTAGCCATGTTTTAGCTACTTCTCCACTACCAAAATTAGAAGAAGCATATTCCTCGGTTCATCGAAAAGTACGACGACAGGTTACCATGGGTGCAGAAAACCACTTAAAGGCTTCAGCTCTAGTTGTCCAAAAGAGCAGTCCTATTTCTTCTCTTAGATATTCTACAACTTCTCAATCTCGATTCTGCACCCACTGCCATAAGAATACACACACAGATGATATTTGCTGAAAGAAGCATAGCTATCTGGAATGGTATAAACTCAAGCAAGCTGAGAGAAAAAACAAGAAAACTATTAAGAATGTTACTGTCATAGATACCGCTCCATCTCCATCTTCTGCTTCTCATGTATCTCGTGTATCTTCTCAAGAAGGTAATTTTGGTTTATCCATTAGTTCAACTTGTCCTAATACTTGGGTTATTGATTTAGGGGCTACTGATCATATGACTAGTAACTCTTTTATTGTTGATTCTCTAACATCTCCACCAGTTAAATCTGTACAGGCTGCTAACGAGAATTCTATGCCAATCACAGGGGCTGAAAATGTGTCTTTCTCCAACATTTTCTATGTCATCTGTTTTACTTGCACCTACACTTTCAAATAACCTCCTCTCCATTAGCAAGATAACAAAGAATTTCAATTGTTTAGTTATTTTTCACTTTACACATTGTGTTTTTCAGGACAATCCTACAAAGATGACGATTGGCATTGGTAGGGAGAGGGATGGTCTATATTATTTGGAGGATCATCGAGACATAGCAATACCTACTCATGGCTTCCAAACAAAGAGAGACATTTGATAGAGAGAAAATTATCCTTTGGCATTGTTGGTAGGGACATCCATCTTTTTCATATTTAGAACGTTTGTTTCCTAAATTATTTTCCAATATTTCTGTTTCTAGTTTAAGATGTGAACAATGCATTTATGCTAAAAACCATCGTGCTCCTTTCAAAGTCAGTTTTAATAAAAATACTATTCATTTTTCATGTTTTATACTGATGTGTATGGTCCTTTTTCTACCCCTTCTGTTTCAGGACATAAATATTTTGTATCTTTTATTGATGATTTTACTAGAGTCAGTTGGGTATATTAGATGAAATCTAAGAGTGATGTTTTACATATTATTCCTCAGTTTTACCGCATGATTCTCACTCAATTTAACACTAAAATTAAAATTTTTCATTCTGACAATGGTCGTGAGTTTGTGAATCAATTTCTTGCTGATTTTATGAAACAACATGCATTCTTCACCAAACAACTTGTATTTACACTCCCCAACAAAATGGCATAGCAGAACGTAAGAATCGCCACCTCTTTGAAGTGGCTCGAGCCTTATGTTTTACTATGCATGTTCCAAAACGTGAAAGAAAAGCACCTAATAGATTCGGTTTTTCAAAAGCCTCCAATGTTGTTTATCCGATCTCTGACTTTATATCATATCACCGTTTGTCTAAAACTAATTTAACATTTGCTCTTCAATTGTCTTTTATTTTTGTTCCTAGTCATTTTCAGGAAGCCTTTAAAGATCCTAAGTGGAGGGATGCAATGGTAGATGAAATGATGGCTCTCCAAGAGATTTCTACTTGAGAAATGGTCGAGTTACCAATGGGAAAGAAGACCGTGGGATGCAAATGGTATTCACTGTCAAATACAAGTCAGATGGGATGGTTGAAAGATACAAGGCTAGGCTGGTTGCAAAAGGCTATGCTCAAACCTATGGTATTGACTATTAGGAGACTTTTGCACCAGTTGCCAAGATGAATACTATTCGTGTCATACTGTCACTTGCAGTTAATTTAGACTGGTCTCTACGACAATTTGATGTGAAGAATGCCTTTCTTCATGGTGATTTGACAGAGGAAATGTTCATGGTTCCACCCCCAGGATTTAAACTGGAAGAAGGAAAGGTATGCAAACTAAAAAAGGCATTGTATGGATTAAAGCAATCACCAAGGGCATGGTTTGGAAGATTGAGTCATGCAATGAAGAAGTATGGATTCAAGCAAGCTTTGGCAGATCATACCTTGTTCTATAAACATGTTCATAATAATATTACATTGCTTCTTGTCTATGTTAATGATATGATTGTAACAGGTAATAACATAGATGAAATTGAAAAACTTCGAAGCTATCTGGCCAAAGAATTCGAGATAAAGAATTTGGGGCTTCTTAAATACTTCCTAAGCATCAAAGTCTCTCGGTCTAAGCAATGACTATTTATTTCCCAAAAGAAGTATACTTTGGATCTCTTAGCCAAAAATGGTAACTTAGCCTGTGAACCTATAGATACTCCTATTGAGGTAAATCATGGCCTTTCTATTTATCCTAATCAAATTCCAACAAACAAAGAGAGATATTAGAGGATAGTGGGAAAGTTGATCTATTTAACTCACACTAGGCCAAATTTAGTATATGCAGTCAGTGTTGTGAGTCAGTTTATGCAAAATCCAAGTGATAATCATATGAATGTTGTTAACCGGATTTTGGCTTATTTAAAATCAGCCCCAGGTAAAGCTGTTTTGTTCTCCAGACATGGACATCTTGAGGTCGTGGGATATAAAGACTCTGATTTTACTGGTAGTAGATTGGATAGAAAATCTACTTCCTGATATTTGTCGTTTGTTGGAGACAACTTGATGACTTGGATAAGTAAAAAACAAAATGTGGTTTCATTATCAAGTGTAGAAGCTGAATATCATATTATGCATCATGCAATCACATAACTTTCTTGGCTAAAAATTCTTTTAATGGAACTTGGTTTTGCGCCAAAAAAACCTATGGTGTTGTTTTGTGATAATATGACAACCATTAAGATTGCTAATAATTCAGTACAACATGATCGAACTAAGCATGTTGAACTTGACATGAACTATATTAAAGAAAATCTTGATTCTGGCACAATAGAAGTTCCTTATATTAGGAGTTAAGATCAGTTGGCTGACATTATGACTCATACTGTCACTGGTGGACCATTCCATACATCACTATCTAAGTTGGGCATATGTGATATCTACGCCCCAACTTGAGGGGGAGAGTTAGTAGGAATGAGTTATGACTCTTTCCTATTATGTATATTTCCTGTATAGTTTCCCTTAATTTAAGAATATTTATACAGCTGTATGTTTGACCTATTTACCATATATAAGTCCTTGTATCTTGTATATATATCATTGAAATATATGAAAGTAATCATTCCGCATACTTACAACTCACAGACTTAACACTGTTAATCAACACTGACATGGCATAGTCAACGCTGACGTGGCATATGTGGGCTCCACTTCATAATTTTTTTAGATAGCCACGTGGATAAAAATTGGAACCCACAAGTGCCACATCAGTATTGACTAACGGTGTTAGTGGCAAAGACCCTAAACTGCTAACGGAATAAACCACGACCCTCTTTGTAAAAAAAAAAAAAAAAAAAAAAAACACAGACCCATAAGTGTAAAAGAGTTAAATCATATGGTACTTTTTTATACTTTCCCCTAAATAGAAATAACCATGTAAATCTGCTTTTTGAGATCACCATGAAGAAATGCGTTTTTGACATTCATTTTGATGAAGTGACCAGCCTTGTGAAGTAGCAATAGAAATAACCACTCGTAACGTAGTCATTTTGGCGACTCCATACTCTTGCTTGTTACCAAGGACAACCAACTGTGCCTTATAGCGATCCAGAGTACCATCAGAACGAAGTTTGATGGAGTAAACCCATTTACATCCAATGGTTTTAACATTAGTAGGACAGTTAACATCCCATGTATGATTTGCAGCTGAAGCATTGAACTTGTCGGATATCTCTACCTTTTCCTCTCCCATGAGCCGCATAAGCTACTACATTATCATGCATTTTGTTTTGTTGGAAAGTGGTTTGTGTTGCAAGACGTTGCTCTTCACGAAGTAACTCTCTAAAGCACACATCCAAAGAAGAAGGATCACAATTCATCAAATTGGAGCAAATTGCCTTGAATTCAGGACGTAATTTCATAAAAAATTGATCTCTCTTGCTTTGTTCATGCACCTCTTGAACAATAGAAAAAGATTCAGTTGTACCTTTGCATAAATCATGTCAACAAATTCAACCCATAAGTTTTGAAATCCAAAAAAATAATCTTGAATAGAGAGATTGCCTGTCTTGATTATAAACCTTCTTTAAATACTCCCACATACCTTTAGTTGTCTTATATGGCCTCAGATTGAGAACAATCAACTGATCAACAAATCCTAAAATCCATGTCATGACTCTAGCATCTTTGACCTGCCACTGAGCCAATTTAGGTAGCTCAGTAGGGGCTGTATCACTACCATCGACGTGACCCCACAGTTCTTTTCCCATGACAAATAATCGAAATTGAAATTCCCAAGTAGAATAATTTTTACCCATGAAACGCACACCAAAAATATCCAAGTTGCTAGTTAACATAATACCCGTACACAAAAATAGAACTCACCAAATGCTAAAAAAAATTAGCAAGCCCAAGAGTTCCAAAAAAACTGAAATGACACTTAACAAAAAAAAAAAAAAGCCTACCTAGATATATAACCCAAGAGCAGACCTAACCAATAATCAAAACCAAGATCTAGATTCACAAAACTCAAAAATTCTGAATTAAGGCTCTGATACCATGTCAATTGGATTGAATAGCTCTCTTTGTGAGAGTTCCTCTCATTATATAGAAGCTTCTAGCATTTTACAAGGCTGAATTTCAGCAATTACATCAATTAGATCTAGCTAAATAAGGAAGCTACAGTTGTACTACTAATTACAAATTACATTTATAATACAAGATTATGGCTTGATATATGCAGTAATTACTGCTTGATATATGTAGCACATATCCAACTGACAGGAAGAAGCATGAAAGCAAATAAGAAATGTTCAAAATCTCTAAAAAAGATTCATTCACACTTTTCAAAATATGAAGAGTGAATGAAGCCAAAACATAAGCTAAGGCAACATTTTACAATGGCCAAATCTTGAACCAAAAATCAAGCTCTGCCAATTACTTTTTCTACCCAATCTCCTAATCTATCCCACAATTATCATACAGAAACACATTTTAATCATCATACTTAGTTATCATCAAAAGTAACTTACACTATACCAGCTTACACACAGAAACGAGAGCATGAACACAGTTGAGCATGTTCTTATAATACTCCATCTGCATGAGAACAAGACAACATACATCTAATATGAGAAAGGAGAAAACATGGAAGATTTAAGCAAAATACTTGTACTAAAATTGTGAAACTATAACTCTCCTTTTGGTTTTACCTTCACAAGAGTTTATGTTAGGCTATTGTTTGAGGCTCAATCATCATGCTCATCTTCAGCTTCAGAATCTGCATAAACAAAGATAGATCTTAGACAACAAAGTCTTTCATGCAAATTCTCTTTTCATCGAAAATCATACCTATCGGACTTAGTCATGTGTTGCTTATGGGATGAAAATAATAATAATAAAAAAACATTGTAGTAAAATTAGTTTGGATAATTTCTTTTTCTTCCAAACAAAGAATGTTAAGGAGCAAGAAAATATATGTTGCATAGGTTTAATGCAACAAACAATGACTAATATCCTCCAAATTGTGACATTGGCTAGGAAATCGATCAACAGAAGATTAATATCCTCCATGAAAGCATGACTTATAGTTCTCTCATGTTCAATAAATAAATAAAAAGGTTGGAAATGCAATTGTTGAATTGTTATATTTTTTCTGATTATGGAATATAAATAGCATTCAAGTTAAGTCACCAAAGAAAGCCTCTCCTACGAGGATTATCATTATAATCTATAATTGCCAGTAGAGTTCCTATAGCATTTATACCAGTTTATACTTAATAAAACAACAAATGAACATAGGTTAAAAGTTACAAAGATAATAATTGGAATGAGATAATTTCATCACTGTTGTGTAATAATAATACATTATTTCTACATGTCAACTTCCAGATGCACATATTTCAATTAGTGGACGTGAAGCAAAGTGTAAACACTATAAAAGCCATGAAACCCCAATGATGATAGCCAACATATTGAGGGCTACAAACAGTGAACACTCACGCAAAAGACTAAAATACCCTTGGAGAACGAGAACAAGAAAACCAAATTTAAAGAAACAAAGCAAAATGGAAACAAAAGAAAGGAAGAAGCCCTAGAGGAGGGCCGTTTTGAGTTAGAACGCCCCTTTGCAGGGGCGTCCTAGCCCAGGATGCCCTTGCTCCTCCATCTGCTAAGCCTCAGGGGAGTCTAGAGGGAGGATTCAAATTAAAGTTTTGGGGGAAAATTTCCCCCACTTTTTGGCTCCACAGAGAGGATTTATAAGAAAAAGGCTTGACGAGTGAACCGTTGTTCACGTAAAAGCCTGTAATCGGATTTCCACAATATATTTTTTAGTTCTTTTTTGCTTGAAGGTTCGTGTTTGTGGTCGACAGCGAACCATGTAATTTCTAAGGGGTTCCTCTCCCTTTTCTTTTTAGTTTCTTATTTTTAATTGTTTTGTTGAGATTAGATTATGCATGATTAGGTTAGTTTCCTTATTCGATTCTTAGATTATGCATGCTTAGGTTTTAGTTTGTGTATGAATGCCTTAGATTAATGGCCTAGGAATGTTTAATGTTCTTTATGATTGCACGCCCAGGAATAGTTTTTAAATGTTGTTTTGATCTTAATAATGATGAATGATTACTTAGAAACATGTTTAGGAGTGAAAAATGTTGAAATATTGAATTGAACTACTGAATTTTGGGGTTTACTATCTAAAAATCGAAGAACTGATGAAGTGGAGGAGGAGGAATCGTAGGACAGGACGCCCCTCCCTCAGCTCTCTTGTTTGTTTTGTGTGGTTTTGGCAGGTCCAATGCTATAATTGACTTGAGATTGATGATAAGCTGCCCATAAACTGTGTTTGATTGTAATTTATATTAATTGTTGGGATTTGGGGTGATTTGAAAATCCCTATTTAGATTATTGCTTTTAAATACTTGTTTGTGCATGTCTTCTTGTTAAATTACTGCAAATGCATCAAAACTTTTTTGAAAATCAATGTGGAAAGATTGGCATATTATTCCTCAACAGACCACGAAAGTAGGATCCAACTCCCAAACCCAAATCTCTAGGGATTAAGGTTCATTATGGGAGTTGGGCACTACAAGGGATCTCCTAGCTAACCTGATTTCTAACCAGTTCTCGATTTTACCGAGTGGCGACTCCCGTTCCCTACCTAGCCTGTGGTAAACTGGGTTAAAAGAAAGAGAGATTAACGCGGAGAGAGAGAGAAAGAGAGAAAGAGAGAGAGTTAATGACGAGAGAGAGACAGAGTGTGTTAATGGAGAGAGGGGCACGGTGACCCGTTTTTGTAATGTCAGGCTCATTAAAAAGAAAAGGAGCGATGTGCTTTATTGAGTATATATGAGGGTCATATTTGTGCCTTTTCCATGTTACCAATGGTCCCCATTGGGAGGTTTGTTTGAGATACCATCAGTGAGAGCTAAAACATTTCAACTCGACTCAACTCATGTAATGGCCCTTAGAAAATTCCCATATGATGGCATATACCCTATTAATGTTTTCTCTTCCCTTAGATGGTATTGAAACCTTAAGACCCACTTCAACGAGAAGTTGATATATCCACGTTATTTCACACACAGATTTAGCCATAGCCCTGTACTCTGATTCTGCACTTGAACGGGAAACAACATTCTGCTTCTTACTTTTCCATGAAACCAAATTACCTCCAACAAAGACACAATAACCTGAAGTAGATCTGCGATCTT
>CATKHJ010128211.1:0-14425 GCA_949750685.1 Vernicia montana | reverse complement strand
TGGATTTTGATTCCCATTCGAAGGGATACGTAGGCATGCTTGTCTGAAAAGCATCAAATCCAATTAAAATGAATCTTCCTCTTCTTTCACTTTCTTTGTGTAATTTTGTCCTTTCTTTCATTTCTTTGTTTAATTGGTTTTTGTTATTTGGATTTATTTTGGGGAATGGGTTGCTTTCCTAGAATCCCATAAGGGCTTGAGAAAGTATCCCCTATTTTGGTTTATTTTGTAAATTTAATATTTGCTTTCTTTATTTAATTACTTTAATGCTTATTTTCTTTATTGCTTTATTTTGCTTTAATCCATTCATAATTACTCATTCATTTACATATGTTCATGAAATCATTTTAAGTCATTGTTTATTAAATTTGCCAAATCAATTAAAATGAATCGAAAACCAATTGAAGAGACTTGAACATTGGAAATCGACCTCTGCAACACAGGCGTGTTCATAAGTCATGTAAGCTACTATTTGAAATAAACTCATTAATATGAGAAGCAACACGGCCGTGTTCTAGTAATCATAGCTGTGTTGACCCCTTTCAAGTATATTCATTTTAGCTTAGTTTAGGACTGTCTAATTATTTTAAGCCCACTTAATTAAAGACATCTGATTATTACTTATCTACATTATTTTTGGGCCTTTTCTAGTTGCTTTAAGCCCAATTCGATTAGGGTTAAATTTTAATTCAGATTCCTTTGGTTCGTGTGGCCAAACATGCCAATTAGGATTACTTATTCCTTGTTCCCTATAAATATTAGGTCATTCTTTATAATTGGGGGAGTTCATGTTTTGATTAATAAAATTGAGAGGATTCTCCAAACTTCGTTCTCTTTGAACTATCTTTCGAACTTATCAAAGTTGTTAACTTTGTGGCATTCATCTTCTATACCTACGGATTTTATCTTGTTCAAATCTAATTTGGCTTTTCAAGGGAGTCATTTCCAAACATATTAGCGTGGGGTCTTAAGGCATTGTTCTTATGGTTCGCATCAGCTATGATCTAAGATAAGGAGAAACAAAAAATGATGATGAAAAAATTCCTATCTAAACGAACAACCTATACCGGGGACAGAGATTAAAGACGAAGCAAAAATTAGAGTCTTGATGGTCAAGGATAATGTTGGTGATAAAAGTGGGATTTAGTGAGATGGAGATATAGAGGCAAGGTTATATCTTAGAAAGAGGCCAAGAATTGTGAAGGGAAGTGATACGAGATAGAATTGGAGATGATAGAAATGATGAGAGACATGACATAAAGAGGAATATGTATGAGTTAATTGATAGAGAAGTTTGATGAGATAGATAGATTTGATATAGAAGAAGATGAGTACATGACTAGATATTAGTGAACGAACGAATGGATTCGGTTCAGCGAGACGAGCGAAGCGAATGTGAGAATTTAGAGCAGGTGAGGCTAAAGATATTTATAGATTTATGAAGGGATTGAGTAAGTCTAAGCTGAGTAGAATGAGGACAAGCTGAGGGCTCGATGATAGGGCTTCGGTACCTGCGTATGTTACGAGGCGAACTAGTGGGTTCGTGCTTGTATAGTGTAAGTTGATAGTGGAGTTAAATATTTTTATGTTGTACTCCCTCCATTCCATTTTAATTGGCTTTTTTTGAAGAATTTTTTTTCCAAAATATTTGTCATTTTAGAAAACCAATGAAGCATTAATGATATTTTTTCAATTTTACCCTTATTCATTATGAGTGAAAGTATTAATAGAGTAAGAGAGACAAAAAAAATTAATAGGGCATTTTAGTTATATTAAGTTATTTTTCACTATAATTGAGGCTATTTAGTAGGTTTCTTAATCCTTGAGTAAAAATCTTAAACGACAATTAAAATAGAATAGAGGGAGTATTAGATAATGTGTGGTTAGGGTGGAAAGTCATCTACCATTGACAATTTTTCCAGATAATTAATAAGAGTTTTCTTTTTCCATAAAAGTTACCTTTCTAATAAAAATTTTCTTTACCGATGTGAATTGTCTTTTCTATAAATGACTGTTGACCAACTTTATGTCATTTTATAATATAAGCCATTATTACTTCTTCTCTATATAAGACCTTAAGACTGTTCAGTTTTTATTTTGAACGATTACATTCTCTTTCTAAAAGTTTAAGTATTAGGTTTTTCTCTGAAATCCAGCAGAATTCAAATCCAAACTCAAAACTCTTTCATCAAGCCTTTTCTTCAAAAGAAGATAGCCAATCGACAGATGAAACCTAAGATCTAAAAGGTAGATTATTCTTCAAGTTTTCTTAGAAGAGCTCAAGATGGATCTAGATTTCAAGTTTGTGGATTTGATGAGCCCAAGGACAATAGATGTCGAGCCAAGGAAGGATCATAGAATTATTAAGATGAATCCTAGTGGATTAGTTGATGGAGATTCTTTTGACAGGCTAGCACCTTGGCTAATGTAAGGTTATGAAATGCATTAAAATTTTTCTTATGTATTTTCGTTGAATTTCATTCCTTTGCTAATCTAATATGATCTTATTACTTTCATTAGTATTGTTACCATCACCTTCATTGGGTAACTTCATATTGTATTCTTTTTGTAAGTTCTATCGAAAAGTGTAATCAGCGAAACCATTTGGCCTGAAGCCATCATTTTATAACGAGGCCACTTGGGCCAAAAAATATGTATTTGTGTTTGACGAGGCCATTTGGGCTATCCTTATGTTTGAAATGAAAGTCTTTTTTAACAAGTATTGATTAATTATTGATTCTTTTACTTACAAAACACTCAACTAATAAGAGAAATCATTAGACCATGTGCATAGGTGACTCGACTGACCGAGTCTATAAACTAAGTCAGATGTATCCTCGCAGGCATGCGAAGGTATTTTTAGGGTAATGTAGCAACTTTTGATAGTGACGAAAAGCACCTAGGTTCGCTCATGAGTGCCTTCCTTAGTTATGTTTATACCGCGATGGTATCATGATGCTACTTAATGCTAAGACTTATGGGTTAGCAATTCATCCCCCCAATAGATCTTTGATAGTTAATAATGTGAGACTTGCGGTAATATGGTTATGATAAACCCAAGCTAACAAATGTATGTTTCTGTCATATAGTTTGTATGGATTCCTTGATGCTTATTTTCTTCGACACTCATGAAAATCTCTTGCTCTTACTGTATTGAATCCATATAGTACACTTGATGTTATATCTCTTCGGTATATTGATTCTTATTCATTCAACAAAAATGTGTATACTCAATTAATTGTTGATATTTCATGAAACCTCTATCTAGTATACATTTTTATAATTTTACTGAGTTGACAGCTCATCATATCATTTTGTGGATTTTAGGTGTTAGTGAAGAGGTTAGAAGTGAAGGTTATAACTCTTTGCTTATTCTCAGTAATAGAGGTTCTAGCTATTTATGACAAGGAAGGTATAAAAGTTAGAGATAGAATAAAAGAGTACGTAGTAAAATTCTTAAGTTTTGATTGTAATTCTTCTAAAGTTATATTTGTTATTGATGTGCCTTAGAAAGCTCCGTAGATTGAAAAGGAACTATGTAATGAGTTGATTTTGCATGAATAAAATGGAAGAGACTATATTTATCACATTCAAATTGTCAACGGTTATAAGTTGGCCCACTATTGAACTTGTATATGCAGTTACATAATTGGTTAAGAGGAGTCTGCATGAATCTAGGGTATAGAAAGGTTCTACGGGTGTTCAATGATTTTAAGCTTACCCATGCCCTAGGACTGTCGCGCCTTGGTGGAGCAAGTTAGATGGAATTAAGTCTATCAGTAAGGATAGAATGACAGCTCGAAGTCAAGCGTGGATGAATAAGGAAGGATGACCGAGGGCAAGGCGTGACAAAATGTGTGGTCGATCTTCCAATAAAGAAATCCCGACAACAATATATAAAGATAATGCAACATGCATTGCTCAGTTAAAGGAATTATATATTAAAAGAGATAGAATAAAACATATTTCATCAAAATTTTTCTTTTCACATGATATTCAAAAGAATGGTGAAATTAATATTCAACAAATTCATTCAAGTGATAATCTAACATATCTATTTACTAAGACATTGCCTACTACAACATTCAATAAATTGGTTCATAGTATTGGAATGCGTCGTCTTAAAGATCTTCAGTGATATTGCAAATAGGGAGAGTTTAGCACTGTACTCTTTTTTCCCTTAACCAAATATTTTGTCTCATTGGATTTTTCCTAGTAAGGTTTTTAACGAGATAGTGTACTATTTGCATGCGAGAATATTATACTCTTTTTCCTTGACTAATTTTTTTTTTCCCACTGGATTTTTACTAGTAAGGTTTTAATGAAATATATTATTTGCAAAAATAGACCTCTAAGGGAGTGTGTTATAAATATATGTATGAAAATTGATATCCATGATCTCTTCTAATTGTCTCATAATCTACCCCACTACTCCACTACTTTTATGTATTTAAGTTTAGTTTTTATTACACCATTAATACTTTGTAACTTATGGTGGGTATGTACCCTACAAATAGAAATTCTCTTAACTTTGTAAGACACACCTAATGAAATATAAAATTCTCTTTTACATTTCTTATTCTTATGTTTTTGTTTAGTTTACTACTACATTTGTTTAATTTCATAAGAGTTATCTAATTTTCTTTCTTTCTTTCTTTTTATTGTAAGTGTCAAATACAATTCTTTGACGGGGCTATATTTTACATGCCTCACCTTAAACAGTTAGGTAATTAATCTCTTAACACCTTTTATGGAAATTATATATTTTCACTATTGAAATAATTGTATTGATATATGAAATTATTTAATTGGATGAATATATTTATACCATCATCTTATTTTGTTGTTATCTAATTTTCTTATCTTTTTTTCATTGTAAGTGTCAAATACAAGTCCTTTGATGGGGCTATATATTACATGCCTCACCTTAAATAGTTAGGTAATTAATTTTTTAACACCTTTTATGGAAATTATATATTTTCACTATTGAAATAATTGTATTGATATATAAAATTATTTGATTGAATGAATATATTATTCCATCATCTTGTGTTGATTCATTAATTATAAGTTTTATTATTTACTTTCATGTATTTTTTTTTTTAGAAATTTTATAGAACAATAAATTAATATATTTAATTTTGCTATTTTATGAATATATTATTTATGGTTAATTTGTTTTTGGGGATTAACATCTTACTAATTACTATAGTGAAATTTTTTAAAAAAGTGGTTCCAACTTGAGAAAAAAAGACATAGATAAATAGATATAGGGATATTTAATGGATGTATAAGGTTTTTTCTTTTTTCTTGCTTTCTATTTTAAGATTTTTTTTTAAAAAAATTTTGCTATTATTTGTTATTGTAACATTAATATTCAATATATTTTCTTTGATTATATTAATTACAACCAACCTAATTTTAAAATTAATTTATTATAAATATTATTGCAATATTTATTCTATTTTGGTTTTTGATAAAAAAAAAAAATAATAATTTATTGTGGTTTAGTGTGAGGCCTCGCCCGAGCACCGGTCGGATCCTCTAGAAGGAATCGAAATGCTCATTCGGGTTTGTACTCACGATGAAACCCTCGGATTCAGATTAATTGATTTTGAAAAGTGACTTAGAGTCGCCACCTTACTTTGTTTTTTTTTTGGAAAAATATAAGGTAAAAACCCATTTTGACTCCAATTATATCCCAAAGGAAAAGGATCACTTGCCTCGAAACCAAAGAGGATTCGGGGACTAGGTTTTCAGTTCATTTTAATTAGTTTGGCATTTAATAAAATTGTGACTTAAAATTAATTTCATGAATTATGTGCAATATAATAAATGCATGATTTATGTAAATAAATGAAATAAGGAAAGAAAAGAAAGATAAAAATAAGATAAAGTTACAATAAAAATCCAAATTAGGGGATACCTCCTCTAGCCCTTATGGGTTTGTGAGGCCTCGCCCGAACGCCCTTCTCCTCGCTCGGGAAAAATGATTTGCCTTAAGGAAAGACTGAGCGATTTTTAAGGGAGGTTAATGTACGGGTTTCGGTGCTCACGATTGGAAGCGGCTATCGCCTCCGAAAATTGATTTGATTTTTGAAAAGGTTCGGGAGTCGTCACCCTAATTTATTTAAATGGAAAAATTAAGGAAAACCCCAATTTGACTCCAATTTATTAATCTTTTGATTAATTTACCCAAGGATAAAATCACTAATCTTTGAACCAAGTTTGGGCTCGGGGACTAGGTTTTTGGTTTTGAATAATCTCAATTTGGTATTTAAATTTGATTTGACTTCTAAAAAATGATTTCATGGATGACGGATATTGATGTCAATTCATAATGCATGAACATGGCATAATTTATGAGGCAGATGGAAAAATAAAGAGCTAGTATTTAAAAAACGAGTATTTAAACATCCATAAGTAAATGAAAGTATTTCCTCTAACTCTTATGGATATTAGGGAAATCACAAAATCGCTCATTTACTCCAAAAATAATTAACTAAATAACATTAATTACAATTTACATGGAAAGCATAAATTTACATGGAAAGTAATTAGGGGAGGGGATTGATTTGGATTTGGATTTGAAACTTGGATTTAGATTCCAAACTTGCCTACGTATCCCATTGAATGGGGATCAAAACCCACGTAATTCATTCCACTATGAGGTGGAAGGGGGTTTAAAAATCGGTCAGATTTAATTGGTTTGATTTGATTTGGGGTTTGAGTGAGGGTAAGAGATCATACCTTCTTTTAGAGTGGTGGGATAGTGGTTTTACCGAAGCGGAGTTCCGTTTCGGAAAATATGATTGATTTTGAAAAAGGAGAGATTTGATTACTTGATTACTCAATAATTAATTAAAAGGATTAATTAATTAAAGTGATTAATTAAAATGATTAATTAACCAATTTGAGTGAAAATTTAATGAAAAAGATTAATTAATTAATTAAAATTGATTTTTAATTAATTAATTAATTCAGAGTGGGTATGAATTAAAAAAATTAATTAGTTAATTAAAATTAATTTTTAATTAATTAACTAATTAGAGTGATTGAAAACTAATTATAGAGAGAGAGAGAAGCAGCAATTGGATAGCAATCAACAAAAGCTTGAAGTGTGTTTTAAAGTGAAATGGAGGGGGGTATTTATAGGTGATGTGAGGGTGAGAGTAGTTTAGGAAGAGAAAATGTGAAAAGACCAAAAGGGTAGGGCATTTTGGGCTGAAAAATCAGTTTGGAGGGCAAAAAGGTCAATTTTGAGCTGCAGGTACGATGCGCCTCCCGAAGCGCCGGCGGCAAAAAAATGCTCCCCGGCACATGAAAAAAGCTCCCCCGGAGGAAAAATGCTCCCCGGCGGCGCACCGAGTTTTCTGCTCAGTTGAGTTGGTTCTAGATTTTCGGGACACCCAGGTCAGTTTTTGAATTTTTTGGGTCAATTTTTGGGACATCTGGTTAATTTTCTGATCTTTCGGGTTAGTTTTTGGGATATTCTGAAGTCTGAAAAATTACTGGTCAATGTAGATGGATCCGAAATTAATTATCGGACATATTGGCAGTCAGTTTCGGGAGAAATCAGATCAGTTTTGGAAAAATACTGTCTGATATAGATGGTCTGGTCAGGATTGGAAAAAATATCAGATTGGATAGAAAAATATTTTGGTCAGCTCTGGTATGTTTTAGAAATATTTTAGGGTGATTTGGCAGTCTGCTTTGAGGAAAAGCCGGTCAGTCTCGGAAAAATATTGTCTGGTACAGATGGTCCGGTCAGGATCAGAAAAGTGTCGGTTTGGATAGAAAAATATTTCGATCAGTACTGTGAGTTTAGAAACAATTTTGGAGGTGCTAAAATTAGAATTCACAGCTGCCCCCTCATCAGAGCTGTCTATTTGTTGGACAGTTTTAATGAGCGTGAAGCCGAAGATTTTGATGGATCTGGGTACGGAAAATGATTCTGAATGCATTGAAAACTGTCCTGGTAATTTTTGGAGTATGATCTGGCAGGTTTTGAGAGACTGGTGAATTTTCAGGTACATTAATTTCTGGTCTTTTGAGCGTAAGGAACGCGTTTTTGGTCTGATAATAGGTAAGTTTGGTGTCTACAGGTAGAGAAAAATCACACGAACATGTAGGGACTCTCATATCTGAATTTTGAGTTAAAATGCCCTCGAAAATATATTTTTACTCGGTGAATAATTGTACGGCACGCTTTTCCGTGCAAGGAGCTCTATAAATAGAGCCCCTTGCAACCTATTCATTTGCACCATTCTCACTTCTTCCTTCTTGTTAAACTCACAATTGTGAGCTTCTAACTTTCTTTCTTTCAATTTCACGTTTTTTTTTTCAGCAACAATAATAATTTAATTTTTTTTTCTCTTTTTTTACTCTCTCTTTTTCCAACAACAATAATTTTTTTTTTTTTACTGGTAGTAATTGATGACTTGTTCTTACCAGTCTACTTTTTTGTGCTTTTTAGATTTAGCATTCTACAAAGATGGCTTCTTCATCCGGACACAGAGATATCCCTTCTCGTCGTACCACCGCTTCTTCTAGTGGAGGCTTGCGTGGACATCTGTATGAGGCGCCTAGGGACAATCTGGATGCTTCTCTGCTTCTACAAGGCTCCCATGATCACGTTTCTTATGACGGATGTATGGAGGTCAGTATCTCCACTCTCACTTCATCTAGGTTAATTATACATATTGCATGCTGTTTATTTTACACATACATCCACTGGCTCACTGCAGACCCAGTCTGTTAAAAATAGGGGAGAACGGAGCCACTTAGAGCTAATAGTGAAATGTGTCCCCCCGGGGAGCAATGTCAGGAGGCTGCTGGAACCCACAGGCTTTGTGGACTTCCTTAGTGTGAAGACATCTGATCACACTAATATAGATCTTATCAAAGCTCTGGCAAAGAGATGGTGGGACACCACCAATACTTTTCACATGGGTTGTGGAGAGATGACCTGTACCCCACTAGATTTGACTGTGGCTTTCAGGATTCGGTTTGGTTCTCAGCATCTGGACATGTATGATGATTGGAGGACCGCGCTCTCTCCCGACCAGACGCAGGAGTTGCTTGTCTTTGATCCTCCCTGAGATGGCGTTCATGTGACGCGTATCTACCTGTACCGCATGCTGAAGGGGATGATGGCTGATGAAAGTTTTGCTACCAGTGAGATGCTAGAACGGTTGTGTTTGCTGGTCATCATGGGCTGCACCTTTGCCCATAATATGAAGGATCAGGTGGATCTGAACATCCTTACTAGCTTAGTCAATATGGATGCATGGGCTGAGTATGACTGGGGAGGTGCCGTTCTGAGCACCATGTAGCGGGAGATGATCTACTTGTCCCAAGGGTGCATCCGGTCCATTGGCGAGACAGCTGCCATTTATGAGGCAAGTATCAATCGAAACTTGGCTGCACTTTTTTATTACACTTTTGGGATTTCTTACAACTTTGTATTGCAGGTTTGGGCCTACGAGTAATTCCCCTTTCTAGCTCCCCGGTTACTGGATCAGTGCCATGAGGTTTTTTCGGCAGGAGCACGATGGGCAAAGTCGAACTGGGGTGCCAACAAGGCTCACATTAAATTTCTAACAATACGGTCCTTTTTCGATCACCTGTTTGAGTCGAGGGTATCTTCTTGTTCCTTTTACTCCCTTTTATCATTACACACACACATATATGTGATTGCACTTTTTTCATGGTAGATTGCGAGACCCTTCAGAGAGAGGATGACGCATGCCTCTGGTAACGTGGGCTTCTTAGACCACCTTTCCCGCAGTCGGGTACTATTGCGGTCTCCTTACTTTCGCCTATTCTATCTAGGCGAAAGGGTCACTTTCTAGACTTTGGGATCTTGGCGCGTTCCTAGCCCCCTACCCATTGATATGAGGTTTGGATTGGATATCGCGATCTCTCCCGAGATGTTTAGGGGTGATCTGGCATACCATTTCCAAGAAAAATAGCCCGAGCTGAGTTACCGTGACTATTGCAATACGTTCCTGATGTGTCGGATCACACCACGAGGGGGGTCTTCCCTTGCCTCTGCCGCCCCAAGAAGGCCTGTCCATCCAACGGCTCATGGGGTTTCCACTGATAACACTTCTAGGGAGCCTATTCCTTTTCCTGATCAGGGGGGCGACGATCCTGGCCGTGCCCCGGGTGCGACTCTCTTAGAGGCAGAATTTCGCATATCCGAGGACATCTTTTACTATCTCCCTGACAGCTCTATAAGGTTGTGGCCGCTCCCTAATGTTGTTCGCCCGGGTATACGACCCATTCCTGATGATATTGAGGTATGCTTTTTACTCACCCATCCTTTGGAAAGGATCCTTAGGTGGGGTTTTCCTTACATCCTATTGTGTTTTGAGAAATGATCCCTAACATCTAATGTTTGCCTCTCTTGTGTGCAGATACTCAGGGAGTTTACCTAGAGCACTTATCTCATTACCCGCAGGATGGAGAATGTCATCTCCGGCATGCTCACTCGTACTCATATGTCAGAGTCGCAGGAGCCGAGTGATGGGGCTGGCCCTCAGAGACGACGCCAGGGGAGGAGATGATTGCCTCTCACTGATGCCGATGTTGACTTCTAGTTGTTGTTTTCATTCTTGTTTCTCTGTTTTACTCCCCTGATGGGAAATAGTACTTATTTCGGATGACTATATCTTTGATGCCCCTAGCGGGCGGTATTACTTATCTGGATGACTGTATCTTATATGCCCCTAGTGGGCGGTAGCACTTGTCTGTATCTTCATGCCCCTAGCGGGTGGTAGCACTTGTCTGGATGATTGTATCTTCATACCTCTGATGGACGATAGCACTTGTCTGGATGACTGTATCTTCATGCCCCTGGCGGGCGGTAGCATTTGTCTGGATGACTGTATCACTTATGACTATGCACTTGATGTATGCACTTCTATTTCATGTTATGTGTTTTGATGACACCGATGATGTATGCTTGTGTATGCATGATTTATTATGCGGCTCTTTCAATGCCTTACTTTATCGTGTATGTTTATATGTCGTGGATACACGTTCTGCAAAAATAACAAGAATTATATGCCATGTATACAATTTCTGTGCAAAGAAATGCATGCCCTAAGATGTGTCTTTTGCTGAATTACGACTCTGGTCTCGGGAACTGTGAAAAAGAATATAGTTTCTTGAGTTTTCTGTCGGTTTTCATTCTTCTATCCTTTCTTCACTTGTTTTCTCCCGATTTTCACATTCATGGAGCCGTAATTTAGCCATATTATGCATGTATGGACCAAGAGACTCGATAAGGTAGAGAGAATCAATTTAGGTGGATATGGCATTGCAGCAATGGTGACGCTGCGAGGAGTTCGGGTTGACTGTGATTTTCTGAGAGCCTGTTTTAGATTTCTGGGATCTAGTGGCCCGTGTTTTTTACCTTGGTGCGGCCATGGGGGAGCTTTGCCCCATGTTTAAAGAGTTCAGTGCCATACTTGGCTATGATCCCGAGGCAGTCCTGGTGATGCCAGAGTTCAGAGTTGGTCATTTTCAAATTTTCTAGGAGTTTGTAGATCTGCCTGAGGATGCTACGAGTCAGATGGTTATTGATGGCCAAGTGGACTTGATTGCGGTGATTGCAAAGTTTCAGGATATTGGTGACTCTGGGGACATGAGGAGATAGAGACTCAGGATGAGAGCCCCGATTTTCTTTTTGGCTGCAGGGTATCTGTTCCCTGATTCTGTTGGATGGGGTGATGCCAGAGTGACTGGCTTGGTTCTCTAGAGTGGTTCTGTGGCTAGGGCAATGTTGCCTGAGACACTATTGAGTTTGGACAGCTATTTTCGGGGTCTGGAGAGATGAACTGTTTCTCCAGTTATTCTTCAGTTGAGAGAAAAAACATGTTCGGTTTTACCCTTCCTATCATTGGTACTTTATAGATGTTTGATTTTGGAATTTTTGGGTTCTTTTGCAGGTCTGGCTCATAGATCATCTCAAAGTGGTGGCTGCCCTAGCGAGGAGTCCTTACACGGCTTCTCAGTACCGTATGAGGCCGATCCAGGTTCACCGAAGCTCAGTTAGGAAGTGGATGGGGTGGTCGTTGGAGGTTGCCCCTGAGGACATACTTTGGCATTGTCAGTGGTATGGTGTCAGGTCGTTCATGACCATGAGTCATGGGCATCGTATGGTCTGTGCTTTTCATTTTGGTGTTGTTATGGAAGAGTTGTGCCCCACCTTCAAGGATTTCGGTTTCATATTCAACTGCGATCTAGAGGCAGTCTTAGTAGTTCTAGAGTTCAAAGTTGGGTATTTTTGGGCTTTTTAGGGATCTCTGGACTTGCCCCTAGGATGTTGTTAGCTGGATAGTCTTTTAATGGTTAGGTGAATGCAACCGCTATGATCAAGGAGTTTCAGGACCCCAGTGACGTTGGAGACTTAAAGAGGCAGAGGCTTAGGATGAGGGCTCTGATTTTTTTTTTTTTTTTGTTCGATGGCTGGATATTTGTTTTTCTTTTCAGTTCTACTGGTTGGGGTGATGCTGGAGTAGCGGGTCTGATACTTTAGATGGGGTAGAGCCGTACTGTGGCTGAGGCTGATATGGCTTGAGGTTGTTTGGCCAGTTGAGAGAGAGTGTCGGGTTGCTCTACTGAGTGACATTGATGATGACACTATAGAAGAGGGGAGACTATTACAAAAGAGACAAAGAGAGTGACTTGACCTTCAGAGGAGACTCGAAGAGCTACTAGGGCCCGACACTACTGGCTATACTGGTGACTGAGACTGTAGTGGGAGTGACATAGAAGATTGTGACTGCAGTGAGAAGATAGTGTTGCCCAAGATGCACCAAGAAGGGGGGTTGAATTGGTGGGTAATTAAAAATTAAATAAGCAATAAGGAAGAAAAGAAAGAACACAAAGAATTTATAGTGGTTCGGATTATAACTAATCCTACATCCACTCCCCAATCACCAATTGGGTATTTCACTATCAATGGAGTTTTACCAAGTTCACTCCCAACTTAGTGTTTAAGCTCACACCAAACTTTACAAGTGTTTTTCCAAGGCTCACACTCAAACCCCTCAAGTGTTTTCACTAGGCTAACAGTCAAACCCCTTAAGTGTTTTCACAAGGCTAACACTCAAACCTCACAAGTGTTTTAACAAGGCTCACACTCAAACCTAAACAAGAGTTTTCCTAAGGCTCACTCTCAAACCTATTAAGTGTTTAAGGCTAACACCCAACCCTTAAGCAATGAATGCTCTTACAACAAACACAAAATGTGTTAAATGAAGTTTAAGGCTTAAGAAATGAAAATACAAGAGTTTTCCCACTTATGAAAGTTGTTTTCTACTCAATGAAGGCCTTTGAAGGGAGTATTTATAGCCTCCCAACACCAAAGAGCCGTTACAATTGAATCATGGTCAAAACTCTCCCTAACAGCTAGAAAATCTTCATTAAATGCACTGTCAGAGTGGAATCGCGGTTGCTAAGCCTTGGTCGCGATCGAGATGTCCTTTTTACGGTCACTATTGCATTATTGCGGTCGTTATCTTTATATGACTCAACGGCTAGTGACACGTGGCAGATTTTCATTGCCTGTTCAATATGACTGTTACAGCTTATTCTCAGCTCTATGAATATCGAGTTTGCGACAGGCTTGTTGCGGTCGCGATACTACTTTTGCACTCGGAGTTGTCGGCGCTATGCTGACTGCAAACCTTACTGTCTAAATTGTGCAATTTAGGGCTTTGCAATATTGTGGTCGCTACACCATGGTTGTGATCGCGACATGCCAATTACAGGCACAATACATGTGTTGCGGGCGCGAATTAGAAGTCCAATCATAACACTTAGAGAATTTTCTAAGTTCTTGACTTCCAAACATTTCTAAGGCATTTTATCTGAAAAAATACACTTAGATAAAACATTAGTACAATTCAATTTGATTGTTAAGATCAAAATAGATATTGACTAAATTGAACACCTAATTTAGGTCAACAATCTCCCCCTTTTTGATTTTGACAAAAAAATTGAATTTGATAAAATAAAAATGAAATGTACAAGATATAAAGCTCCCCCTCAATCAATGATCCTTATAATTAAAAAAAATTTCTCCCCCTTAATCAAATAAATCATTTTAATTAAAAGAAAATTTATTTTCTCCCCCTTAATCAAATAAGTCATTTTTCAAATTCAATTTTACCATTTCTCCCCCTTTGGCAAGATCAAAAAAAGGATTTTTATTGAGAGAGTAAGGGAACTAAGGATTGAAGGTTAGAGAGCATGAGTAACAAGAAAATAAATAAACAAGCAAATAAGTAAAAGAATAGAACAAACTCTTTTTACATCAAGGGGCTCTCATTGAACATATTAAGCTTCTTTTGAGTGAATGAGAGACACCTACAAGAAAAGAAATTCATCTTTACTTTGGTACCCAGGTGTA
>CATKHJ010128203.1:0-18046 GCA_949750685.1 Vernicia montana | reverse complement strand
AAGTGAAGTTTTCATACATCAAGAACATCTTTGTGTGCTCAAATTTATTCTAAGCTAGATTACATTCTTCTATTTTTTGTACTAGCTATTTGCAAGAGTGAGTTTAGTTTCATTCTTCACAAATCATTCTCTATTGTAAAGGTTTAAGTGTGAGCCTTGTGAAAACACTTGTGAGGTTTGAGTGTGAGCCTTGTGAAAACACTTGTGAGGTTTGAGTGTGAGCCTAGTGAAAACACTTGTGAGGTTTGAGTGTGAGCCTAGTGAAAACACTTGAAGGGTTTGAGAGTAAGCCTTGGGAAAACACTTGTAAAGTTTGGTGTGAGCTTAAACACTAAGTTGGGAGTGAACTTGGTAAAACTCCATTGATAGTGAAATACCCAATTGTTGATTGGGGAGTGGATGTAGGATTGGTTATAATCCGAACCACTAATCTTTGTGTTCCTTTTTTTCTTTCTTTCTTGTTCAATTAATTTTTTAAATTACCCACCAATTCAACCCCCTTCTTGGTGCATATTGGGCAACAGATTTAAATTAACTTCATGTATCTGTATAATTTTTTTTTTTGTTATAGCTTGAGATTTTCAAGTTTTGATGAGCATGAATGAATTATGATATTTGTAAATTTTTTTTTAATAATAATCATGCATAATTATATGTAATTTTATTTTTAAAAAAATTCATTAATTTTTTTCTAAAAAAACTATTAATCATCAATCCAATCCTAATTATTTTGTGATAACTTAAAATTAAGAAAGAAAATAAAATAATTTTTTTAGTGAATCGAGCTATACACTACGATGGGTAGTTATGGCCACGGTTCAGGTTCAAGGGGAAGTGGAACTGGACCTGAACCATGGCCTACGGTTTGGTCCAAGTTTTCGAATTAGATGGAACTTTCGATTCTGGTTCAATTGTTGGTTTCGTTCTGATTTCAGGTCAAAATAATTTTTTTAATAATTAAATTAAATTATATGTGAAAAATTATAATACAAATTAAATTAAGTATAATTTTATGTTAGTAATGTATTAAGAATAAATTATACAATTTATTACATCAAATAAATAATGAAATTTTATAACAAAATAAATATACAAATTGGATAAAAAATTAAACTCTTATTACATATGTAAAAAAAAATTCATTCAACTAATATTATAATTACATGACAAAAAAAATTAAAAATTTGTATAAATCTTTTTAATAACTTACATAAATAAAAGTATAATAACTTGAAAAAAACAAAAATAACAATAATTTTGAAAATCGGATCACCTGTAAGGCTGCAACAATTTTGAAAATCAAGCCAGTTTCGGTCCTAGTTCGTGACCGGTTTCGATCCTAATTCGTAACCGATTAGTTTCAGAATGGGCCGGGCTGGTTTTTAGTTGGGCTGATTTCAGAACAGTTTTGATCCAAACGGGACCGGTGGCCATGCCTAACGGTGGGTGTGTTAAATCAAGAGATTTAAAGATTTTGATTAATTTAAAAAGTCAAAAGTTAAAGGGTATTCAATAATGATTTTTAAAAATTTAAAAAAGTCTATAGATAAAAATCAAGAGTATTTAATTATAACTTTTGTAAAATCTACTAAAGTATACAGATATTCAAAAAGTTATTGATTTTTATAAATAATAATTTTTATATATTTTAATTTATATGGTGGTATAAATAAAAAATTTTAAAAATTCTCTTTCCTTCTCCTTAATACTTCAACTGTTTTTTTTTTTTTTTTTAAACGTGAATTTTTTTTTTGTGTTCTTTTCCACAATTTCAAGTCACTTGTTTCTTCAATAAAATGCAATTTTGATGATTCAAAACACCACCGAGCTCGCGATGGAGATCTTGCTAGTGTTTGGTGTTGAATTTTCTAGCAATTAATCTTTTTAAATTTGGATTATTTTCTCAGTTGTTAGTAGTTGATTGATTGCCAACAATTGTAGCTGCTACTGCTTTAGGAATTTGGGTTCTCATTTACCCATTAAAATTTTTTTCCCTTATATACTTATATATAGATTTTCTTAATTAATTACAAGAAAATATCTTACATCAATAAGAAAATATCATTTTCCTTTTTTTTTTTTTTTTCATTAATTTGATTATTTTAATAATTAAAAATGTAATTTTATCTTTATTTTAATATTATTTTAAGTATTTATTTCGATATATATTTTTATTACTTAATATTATTTTAAATATTTATTTTTATTATATGAGAAATACAAATTTATCACATTATATAAAATAGATATTAAAAATCAATAAAAATATATTAATGTCTATAAAAATTTATAAGATTTTTAAAAATAAAATATTTGAAAGTTGTATATAAATTTATAAACTTCACAAAAATATTAAAAATTCATAAAACTCTGGAAAATCTATAAATATCTTTAGATTACACACCCTACGTAAAATCAAGTCTTTTCCTCTATATAATCTTGGCCGCCAAGCAACCCATAAAAGTCCCTTTCAGAAAAACCCTACTCTCTAATCTGTGATCATGTGGTGCGTTGCTGGTCCATCGGAGTTCCTAGCCATAACTGGCGCCGGAATCAAAGACATCCGGCTAGCTAAGAAAGCATTGGTATGGCCAATGCAAAGGTGCAGCCGTTTCGATGTGTCGCCGGTGAACTACACTTTCGAAGTCCAAGCAATGAGCGCCGAGAAACTTCCGTTTCTCCTTCCGGCAGTGTTTACGATTGGCCCTAGAGTCAATGACGAGGAAAGTCTCCTCCTTTATGTTAAATTGATATCTACTCATGACAAAAACTCTAATCATGTCAATGAGCTTGTTCAGGGTGTAATTGAAGGAGAAACTCGTGTTTTGGCTGCTTCTATGACTATGGAAGAGATTTTTAAGGGTACTAAAGAGTTTAAAAAAGAGGTTTTTGAGAAAGTTCAATTGGAATTGAATCAATTTGGGTTGTTGATTTATAATGCTAATGTTAAACAACTTGTTGATGTTCGTGGCCATGAGTACTTTTCTTATTTGGGTCAAAAAACCCAGATGGAGGCTGCCAATCAAGCCAAGGAATGTTCTTTATTTGTAATTCTTTGTTTAATTTTGCATTATTTGGTTTTGATTTCGTAATTAACCATTCAATTAATTATAATGTTTTTAATTAATTGTTAGTTTGTCTTTGTCTTTATCATTACATTATTATATTTATTGATATTAATTGTTTTATCTTTCAACAAATTTCATAATCCCCAATAGTTGTAGATCTAGCATTATAGGTTTGGTACGACATTAATTTTTTTTTTCAAACTTGGAGGCGAAAGTGATTTTTCGAAAAATTTAAGTAACTTTTCAATACATATTAAAAGTTTTTTAAAAAATGTATCCACCAGCAGGATCCACCCCAGTATGCAATTCATCAATCTTGTTTATTTAATTTGAATGATATATATTACTCAAATACCATTATTAAGCAATAATCATATGCACTAAATTTGTATAATTTCACAACCAAGAGTCCATATTAATTTTTACACAATCAAGCATGATTAACACTGTAAATATCTTTTATGCTTTCCTTGTTAATTATGATCATGTTGGTTAATTACTATTTCGTTAATGATCCTGTTGGTTAATAAGTACTAACTCATCTATATTATTATATAAAGGTCGATGTTTCTGAGGCTAAGATGAAAGGTGAAATTGGATCCAAGCTCAGGGAAGGCCAGACTTTACAGAATGCTGCAAAAATTAATGCTGAAACAAAGATTATATCAACACAAAGGCAAGGAGAAGGCACAAAGGAAGAAATCAGGGTCAGGACTGATGTCAAAATATTTGAGAACAAAAAGCAGGCTGATGTGGCAGAGGCCAATGCTGAGCTTGCGACCAAGAAGGCTGGCTGGGCTCAGGCTGCTCAACTTGCTGAGGTAGAGGCTGCCAAGGCTGTGGCTATAAGAGAAGCTGAGTTGCAATCTGAAGTTGAAAAGAAGAATGCTTTGACTAGGACTGAGAAACTCAAGGCTGAGTTGCTCAGTAAGGCCAGTGTGGATTATGAGACTAAGGTATATTACTCTGCCTTCTGTTGATTAGTTTAGTTTAGTTGTATGTCGTAAATTTTATCTTTTGAATGGGTTTTTAATCTTATGAAGTAGATATTGCTTTTATTGTTTTCTGGGTTTCTAATATGCTCACTTCACCAACCGTTTGATAATATACAATGTAGGTGCAAGAGGCAAACTGGGAGCTGTACAAGAAACAAAGAGCAGCAGATGCAATCCTCTATGAGAAGCAAAAGAGTGCTGAGGCAGAGAAAGCTGCTGCAGATGCAGCTTTCTATGCTCGACAACAAGCTGCGGAAGGAGAGCTCTATGCAAAGAAGAAAGAAGCAGAAGCAATTGAAGCATTGGCACAAGCACAAGGATTTTACTTGGGAACACTTCTAAAACAATTTGGTGGCAACTATGCTGCATTAAGAGATTATATCATGCTTGATAAGAATATTTTCCAAGAAATTGCCAAGATTAATGCAGAGGCAGTGAAGGGATTGCAGCCTAAGATTAGCATTTGGAACAATGGTGCTAATGGTGGAGAGGAGCAAGCACATGGTGTTGGTGGTCCAATGAAGGATATAGCTGGGATCTATAGTATGTTGCCTCCATTGCTCAAGACTGTGCATGAGCAGACGGGAATGTTGCCACCATCTTGGCTAGGCACATTGACTGATGGTAGCATCACTTCTAATTAGATATTAGGGGCTAGGGCAACTGTTGATATATAGTATGCTTTAGTTTGATCTAGATTAAATAATCTCTGTTTAAAGGCTTAGTTTTCAAATTTTAAGAAACAAAAGTAATACCATATACTTTTGGTTTTGTTTGCTTTTTAATGTGCTGGTGTGGCTTCAGTAGTTCAATTTTCTGCGGATCTCTTGTTTTAATTTGGTAGTTGTCTTTGTGGTTGATTAAAGTTTTGCATAATTTTTCCTGTCTTGCATCAATTACCACAAATTATATGATTTGTTGTTCCAATCGAGAGTTGGTTTGCAAAATAGAATAATAAGGAATAGAATAGATTAGGAATAGAATAATTATTTCAATTTCATAATTTGATTTATAGTATAGAATAATTATTTTATTCTACATAAATAACTATAATATCTTTATAAATTAATTTTATTATTAATATTAAAATTAAATATATTTTTATCAAATTTTATTTAAGAAATAATTTAAATGCATTATAAATAAAACTTTTATTTGACTTAAAATTAAAAAAAAATAAAAAATATTTTTTAAATTAATTTTTTTGTTGTATTTACTCAAAATGTTTTTGCAAAAAATTAATAAGGGAGTTAAAATTTAAAATAAACAGTAAAAAAATGAAAATCTAAAAAAATAAAAATGAGGGTAATAGTGGTGAATTTAGACCTGCCAATATTTTTTTTAATTTTTTAATTTTTGATGGAATATGTATTCCATAAAAATTGTGGAATTGTTATACCATAGAGTTAATATATTTTATTTAAAATTTGAACCAAAATAAGAAATAATTAATTCTTACATAATAACAATTATATTTCTAATCAATTTTATGAACCAAACATAACCTTAAACTTACGGTTTGTATGATTCGCGAAATAGAATAATTATTTTATGAGATAGTTTTTTATAAAATTTATATTTTATAAATTTAAAAAATATTTATTATATATAAAAAATTATTATATTTTTAAAATTTTAATCAAAACTAAGAATAATAATTATTTTATTCTCATATTATTTCATAAACTAAATGAGTTCTTATTTGTTTTAATTTACAAATAAGAATCAACATTGCAAGTTGTTTCGGATTCATAAATTATGTGTTAAATTTAATTTATTATTTTAGTTTCATTAATTTAGGTATTTAGAATAAGTTTTAAAATGATATTTTTATTAATATTTAGAATAATTAGAAAATAAATTACATTCATGTGATTTCCTACAGTATAATTAGAGATCTAGCTAGTCGGATTCAAATTTATTGGAATAAATAAATTTATAGTTTTTAATGAATTTTTTTTTTTATGAAATTTTTTTGGTTTCCAATTATGGCCATGGCCTACTATCATTAAATCAATGAAAATTGAAATTGAAATTTCGAACACAAATGTAATTTTAGTTAAAATGGCGGTCCATTCTGTATACAATTCAAATGTAATATCTTCTTCAAGTTGAACCCTTAATATAGTATGATATTTTTTCAGTAGGACCCATTCTACGATATTTTTTGCTCTTTTTTTTTTTTTTAAATGTATTCTAAAAGACCAAAATATCACTTTTTTAAACTTTTAGAATTAGAATTTCAGCTTCAACTATTAATAGTAATATTTTTCAAAACTTGTCAATTTAATATTATATAGCTAAAAAAATAAGGAAATTATCTCTATTTCATGAAAATAAAATTATATAATAAATAAAAATATATAAATGGTTGTGTTTATGTTTCGAGGAATATATAAAAAAATTTCACTTTTTATCCAAATAATTAATTAGTGAAATATTTCGATTAATTTAATAATTTTATATAATATGATTCAAATAATATTTGTACTTCTCACAATGATAATTAAAATATATTTTAATAAATTATCGAGTTTTCTCTTTTGTTTTCATTTTTATTACTTGATTTTTAAATTAGAATAATACTATTTAAAAAAAAATGCTTTTATAAATAGAAAATTTTCTCCTTAAAATAACAAATTCATCTTTTATAATTAAAAATATACTATTTTTCCTAAGAAACAATTAAAATTCTATTTAATAATTAATATCAAATTAAAAAGTTGAATGGTTAAATAATATGTATATTTCAATTTGGATATGATAATAAAAACTGCAAAATGATAATAATTTTTTTTAATTAATGGTTTTTCTAAAAAAAAAAGAAATTCTTCCTCACATTTTTTTTTTATTTCTAAGGGTAATTTTCTCCTTTAATATTTCTCATTAAATTAATATATGACAGTCTTTTATAATTTGAAAGATTCTAATTAGTATATGACAGTCTTTTCACTTCTATAACCTTAAAGAATAAGAAGATCAGACCAGTCAGTCAGACTACACTTGATTGACTACTTCTACTTCTATTTTTTTTTTTAGCTTAGACTGAAAATTAATTATATGAGAAACGCTTTAATATTCAATTAAATAAGTATTAAATTCAATTCAAAGCGAATGGGCATTTTTGTAAAAGCATTTGTCTCTTCAAAGTAACAGAAACAATCCTTATGATGACATATGAGAAACAGAGACGCGCCGAACAGAACATCATGAGATTAACATATTTACATGTAACAAGTAACAAGTTTCGTAAAATGCCCAAAAGCCAAAGGTTGTTCAAATCCAACAACTGACACTTCCTATCATCCAAATCTTCTTCTTCTTCTATCTGTTTGAGGTAAAAGGTTTCATTCTTTTTGTTAGTAATTCATAGATATATGATTCATATGCTTGATTCTAATAATGGTTAATGAATTTCAGAGTGATTTGAGTAGATATTCCTGTAATTTTTTTCTGGGTTTTTGTAATTTATGTTCCTTTAGGTTAGTTTTTATCTGGGTTTTGTGCATTTGTTCGTTTTGGTTATTGAGAATTTGAAATATTAGATAAATTATCTTTAATATCACTAGTTTAAATGATTTTCTGTGACTGCTGCATCCAGTTTCTTTAGGATCTATTAATTTCTATGTTTGAAATGTAGATTGGTTAATACAAGTTTGTGTGTGTGTGCTTTATGGGATGTTGTACGTATATTTTATAAATAATGGTCAAGAGGAAAATACTATGATTTGCTTTCGAATTGTTACCCATTTGTTGATTTTATTTTAATTTAATTTTAAGGGCATATATTTGAATGAGTATTACCTTCTTTTTAATTAAATAGATTGAGTTTCATGTTGGTTATTGCATTAATTTTTCAGATTGTTGTTGATATCCTTTGATCAAAGCAAAGAAAGAAATTTGGTTTTGATGGATAATTTACCAGATCAGTTGGTTTGGGAGATCTTGGGCAGAGTCAAGAAAACTGTTGACAGAAACTCTGCTTCGTTAGCATGTAAGCGTTTCTATGAATTGGATAGCGAACAAAGACTATCTCTTCGGTTTGGTTGTGGATTAGATCCTGCTAATCAAGCTCTGACTTCGCTCTGCAACAGATTTCCTAACTTGGTAAAAGTAGAAATAACATACTCTGGTTGGATGTCCAAGCTAGGAAAGCAATTAGATGATCAAGGGCTTGTCATTCTTTCTAACAACTGTCCATCTCTGGCTGATCTCACTTTAAGCTATTGCACATTCATAACTGATGTGGGTCTTCGCTATTTGGCTTCTTGCTCCAAGCTTTCGGCCTTGAAGTTGAATTTCACACCGAGAATCACTGGTTGTGGCATATTATCTCTTGTTGTGGGCTGCAAAAAACTCACCATTCTCCACCTTAACCGATGTCTCAATGTTACCAGTGTTGAATGGCTGGAATACCTTGGCAAACTTGAAACACTTGAAGACCTCTCAATTAAGAATTGTAGAGTGATTGGGGAGGGTGATTTAATTAAGCTAGGATCCAGCTGGCGAAAACTAAAAAAATTGCAGTTTGAAGTGGATGCTAATTACAGATATATGAAGGTTTATGATCGGTTAGCTGTAGATCGATGGCAAAAGCAATTAGTCCCATGTGAATCTATGTTGGAACTTAGCCTAGTGAATTGTATTATCAGCCCAGGAAGAGGACTTGCTTGTGTGTTGGGAAAGTGCAAAAACTTGGAGAAGATTCATTTGGACATGTGTGTTGGGGTAAGGGACTGTGACATTATAGGCTTAGCCCAAAAGTCAAGAAATCTTCTGTCAATTTCCCTCAGAGTTCCTTCTGATTTCTCCTTGCCGCTTCTGTTAAACAACCCTTTGAGATTAACAGATGAAAGTCTTAAAGCATTAGCTCAAAATTGTCCAAAGCTTGAATCTGTACGGATATCTTTTTCTGATGGGGAATTCCCTTCCTTTTCATCATTTACTTTAAATGGAATTCTTGTTTTGATTCAGATGTGCCCTATTCGAGAACTTTCTCTTGATCATGTGTATTCCTTCAATGACATTGGTATGGAAGCTCTTTGTTCAGCTCAGCATCTTGAAACCTTGGAGCTTGTCAGATGCCAAGAAATTAGTGATGAAGGGCTGCAGCTTGTGGGCCAGTTTCCTCGCTTGTGCATATTACGGTTAAGAAAGTGTCTGGGAATTACAGATGATGGGTTAAAGCCTCTTATTGGGTCATACAAGTTGGAATTACTGACTGTGGAAGATTGCCCTCAAATTTCTGAAAGGGGTGTTCAAGGAGCTGCAAGAACTGTATCATTCCGACAAGACTTGTCATGGATGTGTTGAATTTGGTACGAGCCTCAAAAAAGCTCATTTATTTGTGTAGTCTTCCCTGCATTTCTCTGTGATTTGTTCTAAATGATTTTCTTTGCATCTGTTCTGTTGCTTGTTTAATCATTCTTACTTTCGCGGTTGGATTATTTCATTGTCATTGTGATTGTAAATGTTGCTGTAATTGACCACCCAGTTATTTTATTGAATAAATTATGTTGTGGGTGCATTCATCCTTGTCATATAGCATGTGGAACTGCTTATATTATATATATTACCTTGCAAATTTTTATTATTGGATTTTGAAAGCCACTATTAATTTGTAACATAGATGATTTATTTGTTGGCTTGATGAGTATATTTGTATAGTTAGTTACAGTTTTTTATTAATTAGACTATGAGTAAGGTTTGAACTCAACTTCAATCCCCAAGAGGATTCGAGTACCACTAAGCCAAAGCTCATTAGTTTTAGTTGTAGGTTAATAACAGTTAGGGGTGTAAATGAATCAAACTACTCGTGAGTTACTCGAAATCGACTCGTAAAATACTCAAATTAGACTCGATTCTAATCGAGTCGAGCCAAATTCAAATATTATAATACTCGACTCAAGTGGTTTGCGAGCCTAATTGAGCATTAATATTTTATATAATTTTAAATATATTTTATATTATAGATAATAATTTATTAATTCGATCTCAAGCTTGAGCCCAATCGAATTTATTCGAGCTTTAATTTGACATTAATAAATAAGTAAATTTATTTTTTTAATAATAATCGAGCGTCATTGAATCGAGCTTCAAAATGAAAACTTGATCGAGCTTGAGTTTCGAGTCATGAGTTTTTTAATTGAGTTGGCAACATGATTGCTCAAGAGCCTACAACTAATCAAGTTGGCAACATGATCATAAAATGTGTTGGTTTTTCAAAATGTTTACCTTTGGGCCAATGTGGAAAAACAAACTATTTAGGGCAGAATACTTGAGCATGACCAATGCTTTGGCTGAACAGGAAAGGAATGCCAGCTTGAGCAGATTTTCAAGCTTGATCCAAAGCTAATTGAGGTTGCATAGCAAGTATCAGAACAGCACAACTGAAGCTGACATAGCCAAGAAAACATTCAGGCAGCAAAGCAATATTATAAATTGAGTTTGTTCCAGCATTATAGGCTTAGCCTAGTGGCAGTATATTAATGTCTTTGGACTTTACAATGAACTTGAGATTGAGCTCAGAAAAAATAAATAGCCATGAATGAAAACCTACACAAACCAGCAATTTACGAACGCAAACTGCAGATGATAATAACAAATAGAAGCTTTATACCAAACATCTAAGCAATAATCAACAACTCGAGATTTCTAAAATTTTATTTCTAAAGCAAAATAATGGGGAAGAAGCAAGTTAAAAAATACAAAAGCAGGAACATAGAAACCTGCTTCTCAAGGCCAAGCTACTACAATGGGAATTTCTATATTCCCAGCAATCTGAAACAGAGCCATGAACAAAAATTGACAGAATTCAAGATGATTTGTGCTTCCGCCAGAAATCATTGGATTTGAAACAGGGTTGAAAAGCAATTTTAGTTGCTTCATCCTCCAGTTGTAGTTCTTTCCACCAATCTTCATTTCCTTCAATGATGATTTTATGTCCCTTTGCACTGTTGGAGTTGAGCGGCAGCTTCTTGAGCTTTGGGCAGTTACATACAAAGATTCTCTTTAGATATGGAAATGGAAGGGCATTGCCATGGATGCTTTTCAATTCTCGCAAATGAGATAAATAAAGAATTTGGAGTCTCCCAAAAGGAATCAGATCTCCTTTCAACTCTGGAACTTCACTCAGTTTTTCTGTGCTTAATATTTCTTCTATTTCAAAACACAGTGACACTCTAAGAACAGTTAGATTTGGAGCTAAAATAACCCATGTCAAGTTCTTCAGTTTTGAGCAATTGTCTACATACACTCTGTGAAGACTGTTGAAAAATCTCTTGTTTATGATCTCCGAATTTCGGAGATTCTGAGATGCTTGTATGTCAATCTTCACCTCTTCTAAACTTTTGCAGTTACTCATACGAAGCACATTCAGTTGCTTTATTTGCTCCAGAGTTAAAATATAGAGCAACTTTGAACCGCTGAAAAGCTGAAGAGACAGGTCCTGAGTGCAACTTCGGAATTTATGTATGCTCAAAAATCTTTCGAGAGCAGTAATCCTTGTTATTGTGATACATAACACAACCAAATGCTGTAGGCACTGCAATTCCTCAATGAAGGATTCACTCCGGCATGACATAAAGCCAGAATTGACCATTTTCAACACTTGCAACAATGAAAAACTAGATATCACACCCTGTGGAACTTTAACCAGTGCAGATGTATTATCCAAGTTTAAATATCTCAGCTTTACCAAGGCCTGCAATTCAATTGGCAACTGCCTTATGCCTGTCATTGATAGATTGAGATACTGTAGTGAAGACAATTCTGAAATCCCAATCGGCAGCTCTGTCAAATTTTTGTTATGTGACAGGTCTAGTGCTATTAGATTAGGCATAAATTGAAAAAAACCATGAGTCACTGTCTTCAAAAAATTATGACTGAGAAACAATGTTCGGAGATCGGGACATGTTGGTGCTTCTGTCAAACTCTCAATATTGTTTGCCATAAGTGACATTCTTTCCACTCCTTCCCATTTTCTGATTTCCGGTGCTTCGGCTAATTGACTACCTGCTAGTGATAGAAAATTATCCTTCATTTTTCCAAACTCACATGCTATCCACAGCGCCATGTCACGAATCACATCATGCATAACAACATAATCTCCTTTATCCTCCAGCAAACAAGCATAAACAAGAGTACCTATTACATCATATCCTTGGTTTTGCATTCCATTGACATCATCGTTTTCAACCAAAAATCCCTCACCAATCCAATAATCTATCAAATTAGTTTTATAAATCCGAAAGTTGTGAGGGAATAGTGAACAATATAAGAAGCATGATTTAACCTTATGGTTAGGCAAATTATCATAACTGAACTTCAAAAGAGGAAATACATCATCCCCCATACCTGAAAATTCAGAGGCAGATTTTCTCAAGACTTGTATTGCATAATGCCATTCTTGGAGAGTCTTCTTGCATGCCATGGCTCGACCAATGGTAATCAGTGCCAATGGCAAACCACAACATTGTTTAGCCACTACTCTTGCTAACCTGGGGATGTCTGGATGATTGTGCAAGGCCTTTCCAACTTTCTTCTGAAACAAATCCCATGCACCACCCCATGCTAAACACTCCACCTTGAAGATTTTTTGAGCTTCCATGTGACAACACACTTCCTCGGAACGAGTAGTGAACACTATTTTTGATTCATTCTCTTCATTTGGAAGTGGAACCCCTACTTCTGATAGATTAACTCGCTTCCATATATCATCTAACAACAATACAAACTTTTTTCTGCTCAAAGCCCTGTAAATGTCTGCAGCTTTCTCATCAAGCCTTTTGCACTTCCATAGCCCATCGGAGAAACCTATCCTTTTCCCAATATCTTCTTGAACCTTCTCCAAATTTAGGTCTTTAGACACCACTACCCAAATCACCACATCATAATCACATGGTGTATTTATGAACTTATTACTCACATGGCTCAGGAGGGTAGTCTTGCCAACACCCCCCATCCCATATATACCTATAATGCCAACATCCTTTCTACTGAAGCTGTTCCAAACATTGCTGAATATCGATTCTAAGCCCACCGTAGCTTCACATGGCCTTTCATCTACAAGAGCAGCAGGTACCCTCTCAGCAACCTTTTCAAAAGCTCCCTTGCTCTTCAGAGCAGCCACATGTTGGAGTTTTTGAACAACCTTTTCCCCAAACTTGTGGCTGGACAAAGGACTTCTAGAACAGCAAATTCCTAGACACAATTTCTGAATCTCTTGAGGACCATCTGTTATAAGTTTATCACTTTCAACTATGGTAGCTTCCACCCTTGAAAACCAGCCTTGTACTTGATCAAGACGTTTCAATTGTTGCTGTTGCTCATCCACATTTACCCGATTCATCACATCATTCCTTAACTCCCTTAATTCATCTAATGCATCCTTCAAAGCAATAAGATTTTCTTCTAACATACATATATACTTTGCTTGCCCTGCTGTGCAATCCCAGCAATGAGAGACTGTGTCCTCAGTTGCAATTGAGATTGAGCACAAATTACCCATGTTTCTAAAAAGATTGATTAATTTTCTTATTGATAATAACCACTGAGATTGTTTTAGAACAATGAAAGAGCAGGAAAAGCAGAGACTTCTAAAAAGTCTACTTGGTTAGTTAGAGAAATTAGTGATCCAATAACAAAAAATTAAATGTAGTTGAACTGGCCTTTAGTCGAGGCAGTAATAGATAATGCAATGAAGTTTCACAGTTGACCTTAGTCAATTGCCTTTGTCAAAAGCCAAGGAAAATGCTCAGAAAGTGAGTGACCACCATATATAAGAAACTTTTCATAGTTTGGTTGGAAAATACTTAGAAGGTGAGCGACCAACATAGATAAGAAAATTTTAATTTAAAAAAAAAAAAAAAAAAGGAAATCATCAACAATTTTATGCTTTTATATGATGCAATTAAAGCCAAGGAAATACTCAGAAGGTGAGTGACCACCATAAATGAGAAAATATTAAATTTTTTTCAAAGAAGAAAAAAAGCAAAGAAATAATCAACAATTTTATGCATATATATGATTTTGTAAGTAGCTAAGCCAATGAGTTTTTCGATTCTTGGTAAAATCAAATCTGAGTTATTAGGAGGTTACAGGATCGATTATCAAATTGTCTATATATTTGATTTAATTGTAATATTTTGAACTAAATCAATAAGAATTTGGTTTTTGTATGGTAATTAGCAACTCATTTTAATAGTTCCAAAAGTTTGAAATGCTAAAAATATGACCTGCTAATGATCTCTAGTTCTAAACAATCGTTTCCTTGTAAATAGAAAGTAAAATAGAAAGGAAAAAATGTTTGTGTTTGGGCAATATTTGTAATAAGGAGAAATTCTGGGGGTTGAAATAAAAAAAGTTATTAACTTTTGCATAGTACTAATATATATAAGCACAATGAATGAGTGAAATCCCAATTAATTTTGGAGTTGGTCTTTTACTAAAATATCCATTGATTTCATAACAAGTCAAGTTATTAGACTTAGATTGCATGTCCTTTTAAGTTTTTTGGAATATGATCTAGAGGAATGTTGTAATATTTGAATAAACTTATGTACTTCATTGTCTTTTTAGTTGTTTGATTTGCAAATCTTAAATTGGTTTTTCTATAAAGGTAGTCCCACAATTCAAAGGTGAGGTGTCAAAAGATGGGGTAGTAGTGTTTTTGGTATCTTAAATTTTTAAAAACTTTACTCCTCTTTTTCATTACTTATTTTGTCAATTTACAAAAGTTGCTATTACATAATTTTAGAGTGCGTTTGATATTATTGTGATTTTTTATTTTTTTTTTAAATTTCAAAAAAATTAATATTAGAAAATATTTTTTAAAAAATTATTATTTTTTATTTCTTTCATATTTATCCATAAACATTTTAAAAACAAAAAACAAAAAATTTTAATTTTTAAAATCTTATTTTTATTTTAAAAAAAAAAAAGATACCGTAGTTTATCGTTTTGTTCCAATAACAAATATAGATTAAAAAGGGGTTGAAAGTTTGCCATGTTTTGTAATACAGGATTATTAGTGTCATTTAATAGCACTTTATTTGAAGGAAAATTCTATTAATTAAATTAAATTTGAATTAAATCAATTAAATCTATGAAGTTATTTTTTATTATTCCTATATGTTATAGACAAAAAAAAAAAAAAAAAAAGGCTGAAATTAACTAGAGTAAAAATTGAAATCTTTTTGTTTTAATTATTTATCTATTTATTTATTTCAGGAGCATGTTATATATTTCATATTTTCATCTTTTCTTTTCTTTTATGACATTAAATATCTGTAGGAGGAAATAAATATATAAACCAATGGGGCAACTCTGTTGGACTTGATGGGCAGTTTGTTTTGGCTTGCCCCAAATCCACCTATTCTTGTTCCAAGGAAAACAATTAAAGAATATATAGTTTACGCTAATTATGAAATTATTATTAAATCAGAAATTTATGAATACTCATTTCAACTAATTAATCTTAAATCCTCAATTTAAAAAAAATGAATAAGCATGTCTATATATATATATATATATATATATACACTCACCATTAATATTCTTCTCAAGCTTTCAACTAAGCCTTATCAACTTCCTTTTTCAGCAGAAGAAAAACCTGACTGATGTTTTGAATTTGAGGTGTGGTCAATTGAAGTGCAAAGTCAAGTGCTTATTCCAAACATCAAGATTTGGGGTGGAGAGTTCCTTAAGCACATCCGCAATTAGATTCAAGATCAAACCATGATATTCCTGTAATAGGACTTGAGTTCATTCAGCCGATCGATCAAGCACAAAAATGAGAACATTCTAAAAGAACCTATTCTATAATAATGGGTGACATGAATCCTACATTTATTGGATAAGTAGTTGATGATAATCAATAAACCTGGTAGTCATTAACCGAAGAATAGGAGCTTCTTTTGGAGAAATTTTTAGGTAGATTCAGTTTACCACTTTATCTGTAAACTAAATCAATAAGAATAAGATACATCAAATGATGTCATATATGAAGTTTTTCATTCCATCATTAATTGATGTGTCTTATTCGTATTGAATTAGTCTATGAATGAACTGACAGACTGAGTCTACCTAATAATTTCTCCCTCTTTTAGCAGGGAGACTCCTAATTCTTTTATTAATAACTACGAGCTTCATATTGCAAATTGAGTCCATTAGACTCATGGTCATGGTTGATATATATATATATATATATATATATATTTGTCCAGTATAGAGAGATCAAGTAACTTAGCAAACACTTACAAAAAATTCTCAATCTTGAGCCATATTTTTGCAAGCTTTTTCCAACAATATCTTCAAAAACTTAATAATACTCGTTCATATTTCCATATAAGTTTTGGGGTTTCAGTAAATTTATTGCATATATCCACATCCTCCCATTTGATATATATATATATAAAATTAAAAGTCAAAATCATGGCTTGTTAATTAATTAATTTGCTAGAAAATTACATAATATTTATAAAGACAAAATATATATAATGTAGCCGGCCAAGCCAAAAGATTATATATATATGCATTATGTTTGATTGGAAGACCAAACAAACTTTGAATTGGTAAATGTCAAATTGTCTTTTATTATTATTATATAAACTGTCTAATTGACTTGTTCATGTTAAATTGAGATGATATCTCCAATTCAGTCATAGCTAGATGTTTGGTTATCAAATTATAAGAATATTAGCTCAATGGTTGAATGCGTATTCCGAAATGCTAAAGATTATATGGATGGATTTGAATCCTAATTACTTTTTTAATTAAAAAAAAAAAAGAAAAAGATCCATAATGATATCCACGTATTATTATATAATCTATTTTCATAATGTTTGAAGAAAATAATAATAAAAAAAGAATTAATGTTTCCATCAACTCATTTTTATTTATCCATTTACCCCGTTCCATAGGCCATATATAAGGCCTAATCTAAGTTAAAACATCAATTTAACCTTTTTGACATTTTAATTAATAATAAAATAATAAAATTTTTCTTACCATTGTAATTTAGGGTAAAATTGTCACTAAATTTTCAAATTGAGGTAAAATTGATAAAAAAAAAATAAAAAAAAAAAGGTATAATTATAAAAATAAAATTCAATCTAAATTTATATATTATATTGATTCCTTATCTTCTCTTCATATGTTAATTTAAAGAAAACTAAAATTTTATTTTTCTCACTTCATTACATTACATTTCATTATGACCTACTAAATGTAACTTTAATATTGTTTACATCATAAAAAAAAAAGAGAAAATTACATTCTTCACGGTTTTTTTTTTTTAAATATCAATTGTACGATCTCTTTTTTTTTCTACGGTTTTTTTTTTTTTTTAAATATCAATTGTACGATCTCTTTTTTTTTCTAACTTTTATACGTTTCACACTTTTTTTTTTTGTATGGCATTTCTTTCTCTTTCTTTCATTTTATAGTTAACCGTACCTTTTTAAAGTACAACTCAAGTTTTAATTTTTTGTGCTCGTTGAAAGCATGTCATCTTATAAATCTTTTCAATAACTGTACCTTTGCTTTCCTTTTTTTATGTATATTTTTATTACATTAGTTAAAGAAGATTTTTTGTCAAAGCATATTTTTGTAGCTAACATTAATTGAAGGTTATAAATTGCTTAGACACGTAGAGTTACTAATTTATCAGTTCTAATAAACATCTAAGTATTACTATTTTACATTATTAGAAACATTTGGTATATGAAATATATATTAGTTATATGCCAAGTATATATAAATTTATAAAAAACGTATACGAAAATTATATATAAATTTATAAAAAAATATATATATACGGAAAATTACATGAAATGATATATGTTTAATATTTGGTATTTTCCATGAAATATATAATACCAAATATTTTCGAAATATATATTAGTTATATACCAATTATATTTAAATATATACCAAATATTAAACTTATACGAGACACATACCAAATATATACGTAACGTATAT
>CATKHJ010128184.1:0-11338 GCA_949750685.1 Vernicia montana | reverse complement strand
TATATATATTAATAAGTAAATATATATAAGTAATGTATAAAAAAATTAATAAAATATATAAGTAATACTAATAATCAAAATATTTCTAATTATATATATATTGTGAGTTTAAATATAAATAAAGTCTAATTTTTAAATTTTATACATTAGATTCTACTATCTAAAAGTATCAAAAATTGAATTAAGATAAGACAAAAAAAAATTTCAAGTGGGAAACGAAAATCCCTGCAGAGACGGGAATGAGAACTAAATTGTCGCCATTTATAAGGCGGAGATGAAGATGAAAATTCTCCGGTAGGATGGAGATGGGAATGAAAGATGGTACTCCCCTACCCCAGCCCCCGCCCTACCCATGGCCATTGACATCCCTACTCTCTAGTGTGGATTGCTTTTTTTTTTTTTTTTTTTTTATAGCGCGGATTGCTTATTAATAAACACATCAATTGCAAATAAAATTTATTATATCATTTACTTATCAATAAAAAATGAAATTAGATAATATTTTATTAAACAAAATTATTATTATTTTAATTATAAAAGTGTGAAAATTAATAAACATTTCTATTTAATCTTTAAATTAAATAGTTTTCTATTTTTCAATAGAGAAAACAGAATTGGGTGTGGTAGGTTTGATTATTAAAACCTTAATGACTATGGCATTAGTGTTTTTTTTTTAGAATGACATGAATTTTCATTCATAATTAAAAAAATACATTTTGATATGAAAATAAAAATAAAAAGTACATTAAGAAATACAATAAAATAATTTGAATTTCTTTCAATATTTCCCAATTGTGTTAATAGAACATTAGAACTAGCAACTCGACCGCGGGAAATGTGCTATGCTTAGTGACTATTAAGTCACAAATCGATTATTTTTATGTCTTTGAACAAATCTGATTGTTTTAATATCAATAACAAATTTAAAATCATGAAAATAAACTAAAAAATCATTAACAAAATATTTTTATAAAAGAATAACATATTATTTCTATGAAAGAAAAATAAGTAAATCTCATAAAAAAACAAAAACTCTTAAAAAATATATAAAAATAAGACGAACAATGTTAAAAAAGACAGATTAACATATCTACAATGATATGTTTTTACTGAATATAAATATTTAAGTGAAAAAAAGAGGAAGGAGCCACCACCAAAGAGACGGCTAGGGTTTAATCATGTGAAATTGACATTAGTGTTTCTCTTATAGAGAATTAAACATAAAAAATAAATTGAGCTTTTATATCATATAGTTGAATGTTTCAAGCAATTTAATAGTATTACATCTTATTCTTTGATGTGATATAACATAATGATGTCCTCACATTATTTTGTTTGGATGTTGGAACCACATTTTCAATTAAACATAAATTCACTTTTGTTTAATGTGAGAACTGAGAAGCAGAGCAGGGCACCAACAGTTATAATAGTGATAATAAATAATTACATGTGAAATATTATTTTACTTATCAGAAACTTTTAAGTCAAGCATCAAATTTCATTCTCAGAACACAATTAGAAAACCTTCTCTTAACAAATATGACAATCACTGTAAGATATGTTTCAGAAACAAAAGAATTTGATTTTACTAAATTGTGCTGAACAAAACAAAGCTAATAAAATCCAGGAATGAATTGGGATTCACGGTTATAGTACATTGCCATGGATAAAACTCTCCATTGATTTTACAAAATTTTCTTCAGGTTGAAGTATGTTTCTTGCATTCAAAGATTTTTTCTAAATCCTGATTGGCATTTCAAAAGCACGGGATAACATATAACCTCTTAAATAAACCACGCCACAATTTTGAGGTACTGGAATCAACTCACAATATATGAATTGTATGAATCTTTGCGCGTGTACCTCGGCAAGCATTAGAAATAATGCATGAAAAAGAGTGGCTTCCCAATTCATTTGAATGTATTGATTATGTCTGTCAATTACTGAAGTGAGTCTAATCACACAGCTGCACATATTGCTCCTGAAATATCACATAGAATTAACCAAAAAGTTCAGTACAGTCTCTTCTAGTTGAGAATAAACTAGTATAATCAGCAATTCAGCATAGTAAATAACCAGTATTGGTATAAGCAAGAGTGTGGAAATCACGCCACAGATTTATTGGAGCATTACAAGCTATCACTGAAATCCGGAAGAAATTGTGAGATTATTGAAACTATTTATTATTTTTTGCAGATTCACATGCAAAAGCTATCCACTATTAGTGAGACCAACTCAACATTGAAATTAACTCCTTTTTATCTTTCTCACTTCTGTCACATGAGGAGCATCACAACTCATATGACCATCTTTCTGGTTCACCAGGAGTTTTTCCCTTGTGAAATTCAATATTTGGAAATCATTAGCGGTTGCTACTTGTGAGTGTGTGTGTGTCTGCTAGAGAGAGAGACAAATACCTGTTGACCATGAGGAGCAACAAAACTTCCCTTCATCAACATGCTTTACATCAAGCCCGATGAACCATGATCCAGTACTGACATCATCATGGGCATATGTCCGGAGAATAGACCTGCGAAATATAACAGTGGTCAACTCACTGAAACCATAGACCTGTATATGGTCAGTGAGTAGACAAGGAAAAGAACCACCTGTTAATTGAAATAAACTGTGCCAAAGCTTGTGAAATGGCATAGATTTCTCCTGAGGCATGTCTAAAGTATCTGCACCACAAAGAAGATTTTAGAACTACAGATTTTAAGAGCAAGATGCTGTGTAATGACATAGCATCAGATGCATGTTGATTACTGCATGAATCTAAACTGAGCATTAAATATTATTGTACACAAGTATGATCTGGAAGGCATGCAACTATTTTGTTTAGCACAACACAACATTTAATTGGTCATTTACATATATGAACTAATTCATCAATTTGATAGTACAACAGGATGCCTTGTAGATGGGTAATGCTGCCAGTTATGTTACACACTGCATCCATAATTACTGAACCAATTTCTTTCAACTGGGACAATCTCTCTACATAGAATACAAATCATTATGAGATTTATGAAAGCCATGACAGAAAAAATATGAGGGATTGACAGTGTCAAGTCTTATTCATGAGATGAAATCAAAAGAAAAAATGGGCAAATGGAGCAACTTCTCAAAATGGTAAAGGTAGACCATGCCACACATATAAGATAGTGACAGCATCATCAGCGTCCTTCCTCTCAAATAAGTCACAACAATCAAATATTATGCTTACGATTTTCCATCACCGAATTTCCACCAATCCGGTTCATACCATTTGTGATTCCTACAAAATGCAGACCATACAAGGATGAATATAATATAATTATTGAATATAATTTATCCTCCACTATGAAAAAAGGTTATCCTTAAAACATTTTGATCAAACTTACATTTCAGAGAAAACTTCGCCTGATTTCATACACCCAATATAAGCACGAGGCTTATCCAAATGAGTGGAAAGTGTTGCGCCCAGGGCATCTACATCACAAGGACAAGCCATAATAGTCAATCTAAAATGAAAATACTATAGTTGTGTAGAATTCAAGCTTTCCAAATAACCAAGGTAGATAAGAATTATTTTTCCCAATTTTTTAGGAGACTGATTCTTTCTTTCTCGTTTGTTTCATCAGTAATTTGAACCCTAGTAATTCAAATGGTATATTAGCAATTCAACAATCTGATTTGAAAGAATAACCTAGATGTGAAAGAAGTTGAGAAAGAGAGGACTGAACAAGAGTTGTGAAGGAGTCCTTTTACATAACATACAAGGCCCTTTTTCTAGCAGATTCAAATGATGCAGATTTGACTTTATCAACATAGGGGATTCACTATTTGTTCACTACCTAAATGAACTAATATAGACAACATACCAATATTAACAAAAACATCATCATTGACCTTAACATAAAACTCAGCATTCCAGTTCTCTACAGCATGTGTAAAGAATAATTTTGTCTTTTTTGGATTCTCCTCAGTTGCCTCCACTTGTCCATCCTGTAGAGGCAAAAAAGGAAGTAAATGACATACAAATGTTTACTTATTCAAATTACCCAAAAATGCTAACAACTAAACTCTTGTATATGCATGAACAAAAAAAAGGATGTACATCAGGGCCCTTAACATGAATATAAGAAACTAGAATTTTTTGAAGCAGAATTGAAGTTAGCTTATTTCTTATTAACTAAAATTTAAGGCTGCACTGCTGAAATCAAGAATTAAATTTGTCCACAGAGATTTTCAAATGCTTGGGCTCAAAAGCTAGGGATTATTTTCTTTTCTGGATGGCAAAATTAAGGAAATGTTTAATTAAAAAAAATAAAAATAAAGGACTCATTAAGAGCTTAAACCAAGCAAAATATTCCAGAATTCACTTCAATTGACAAGTGAACATACAAGGACAATGAAGTCATTAGTCTGCCTATTTTCACTGTCAATCTCCCTGTCCAAACTATCTCCACGATTTGCACTGCAATATAGATGAATGTAAATTAACAAAACACTGAAAAATAAGCACTCTATCACGTAAAAATAAATCATAAAGAATAGAGACCTTCTTCCTATGACAAATCGTAAAACAATGCCCTTTTCATCCTCCAGTTTTTTAAGAGCTGCACCTGCACATATTCTAACTTTGAGGTTAACTACTACTTAAAGAAACTTAGATAATACAGTGAGAATTATGATTAACAAAGAAATGGCAACAAATACACATAAGTATATTGTTTACATGATAATTGCAATCCCTTTTCTTTTCTCTTTTTGGAGGAAAATAAATTCCTACTGCCAAATGCAAATAGTTTCAGATTATAGCTTAGTTAAGTTCAGCTTAAGTTGTGTATTTAACATGGTCATCACTGGGATATCCAGTCCAGTACTCCCCTCTAAATTTACTCATATACAATTGCACCAAAACTGTAATGGTATGTAATTTGATATATAAATTGTTTAGATTAGCAAAGACAAGACAAAATCCAATGCTGATTACACCCCAAAAAATAAATTGAAAAAGGTGAAAAACAAAGAGAAGGGGAGGAAGTTTACTTACCTTTAGGCATCCATGCCTTCCGAATTGCATCTCTGTTTCTCTTGCTGCCAAATGTAGTAATAACTCCAACAACAGCTAAAAGCTTCTTCTTAGAATGATCATCCTTCTTGTCTACAGAGTGCTTGGAAACAAAACCTGCTTGCCTAGCTGCAGCCAGATCCATCTCAACAGCTGATAACTTCTTCTGTTGCTCCCTAAAAGAAAAAATGAAACTTCCATTAGAATTTGTCAAATTTGAACCTCAAATATAGAACAACAACAAGTAAATTCACCTGCAGCCTATAATTTTGAGAGTATCATCAACAGATATGGCAGATTTAACCTGAAACAAACAATAATTTCATAGTTATTAAACCAAAATATTTACTTACGAGTTCATTTCACTAATCAATAATCAAAACTAACAAGAATAATTCACCTGACCAGTTCTTCTCTCAAATTCTTCAACTAAATGCAATCTATTCTCTGCGTCCTGCCATAGACTGCCATAACACACTCAATTGTATCAAAATTCTATGACTAACGCATTCAAAACACGGCATAAATTGGAAATAATAAGTGACTTACCGGCCGGCAACGTAAATCGTGGCCATAGTTGCAAACATGGATAGCAAAAGAGCCGAAACTCGAGACCCGAAAGCCGAACCGCCGCCGCCACCAGATAGCCGGTTACCTGATCCCCGGCTACGCATTTCTTAGATTTTGTGTATCGGATCTAGAATAAGATTGAAGAGTTCGTTTTATTATGAATCTAAGAACAGAGATAGAGAAATTTGAAGAGTGTTTGGCTGATGAATGGGACGTTGTAACCGAAGAATTCAATTCAATTTAATTTAAATATTGTTTTGGATTTTGAGTTTCATTTACAGGAATAAATGTAAAAGCCTAATGGCGTTTTTTACAAGTTGCAGACTTTTCCTAATGGCGCCCGTACCTTTTTATATTTGTCAACAAATTTTTAAAAACAAAAAATTTCCATAATTTACAATGTTATATTTGTCATTTTTTTTTTTTAATTACTACACAAATAGTATATAATAGTGGTTTTCACTTTTGAAACATATGAATTCGATATAATATTTTGTGAAATTTATTTTAAATTCACATTTCATCAATAAAAAAAAAATTCCATTTCAAATTTTCTCTCATTTTATTTTTTTAACTTGTTTAATTTTCTATTTTTTAGTTATATTTTATATATTAAATATTAATTATAAATATGATATATAACCATTATTTTTTAATTGTGTTAGATTTATTATATTGATGATATTTTAGGAAATAAGAATATAAATAATTTAATTGTAAATTTATTTCAAATATAAAAAATATGAAATATTTTAAATTGATGAGGTTACTTAGATGTGAAAAGAGTTAATTAACATATAAAACAAATTATAAACAACTATTGAACTTATTTTTATTATATATATAATATAGATTAGTTCATTTAATAATTTTATTTATTGTTGTTAAACAATATTTTGGTCATAAAAAATAATTATTATAAAAAATAACTGGATTTTTTTAACATATCACTAAAATTCATTGTATCAAATTATCACTTAAAATAAAATTTCAAGAAAGTGAAATTACACTAGTATAAAAATGAAAGTAGCACATTTTAAATTGGTGGATAACTGGATATATCCATATAGTAAAACCATTTTCACATAGTAATTGTGACCCGCTCATATTTTTAGCTAAGTCATGCATATGATTTTGGGGAAAAATTCTTATTTAATAATACGTTTGGTAAGCCGTAATATAATGTAATTGTAATATCTCACTTGATACTTGATACTAGTCAAATGTACATGAATATATGTAAATATGTCGGATAAGTATCGTAAAGTGTGTCAAACGAATAATAAATATGAAATTTAAGTTAAGCTCATGAGTACAATCTCGTACATTATTAAATGGATATTTTTAAATATGAAATAATTTGAATTTTTAATTTTTTTTAAATAATAGTTTTATACGGAAATATATTTTCCTTATATTTAAATTGATATTCAAAGTTATATATGTAAGTATGAATTAATATTGAATATTGATATTAAAATAAATAATGGTTTATTTTAATATATTGATATTGATAGATTTATTTGAAATTAATAATTGAGATTATATATTGATTTATTTATATTGGTATATTGATATTTAAAATGGTATTGATTTATTAATAATTTTTTTATATTAATATTTGAAAAGATAATTGATTTAATTCTATTTAATATTGAAAATTGGAAATAACATGTATATATTTGATTATATTTAATATTGATATTTGAGATAATATAAATTATATTTAAATTGTCAAGTTTGTATTTTAAGTGAAGAAAATATTTCATAAAATAAAAATATGAAATTAGATTTATTGTGATTATTTAATTAAGAAATTATATATTAAAGAATTTTGCAAATATTGTGAAAAATAGATATTTGATTTAATAAAATTTGAAATTTGTATGTTATTATTCATAAGTTAATTATTGAATATATATATATATATATATATATATATATATATATATATATATATATATAAAATAAAAAAAATAAAAAACGAAAAAGGAGCAAATAAAAATCTGCTCAGCCAAAGAAACAAAGAGAAACACTAGATCGGGCTGAGAGAACAGCCAGCCGAGAGAGAGAGAGAGAGAGAGAGAGAGAGAGAAAAGAAGCGCAGACATATTGCTGTCCGGCCATCTCCGGTCGACACTGCCCACACCAGGAGGAAGGCCAGGCAACGTTCGATCAACTGGCAATGGTCTCGCCGCTATCCGCCGCCAGTGCTGGCCGCACGAGTCGCCTGAAGGTGCTAGAAGCCCATCGACGGTGAAGCTTCTAACTTGCTTTCCGGTGACTTCTCGACTCCAGTTTCCAACGAATCTGGTATATTTGGAATCCTCGTTTCTTGTACTTCAATTTGATATATCATTTGCTAATTTTGGACAACTTTTATTTTGATCAGAATCAGGCGACTCCCGCGGCTGCCAACGCATTTTCCAGCTGATTTTCGACGAGTGAACGAAAGCTGCATATATTTTAGAGTTTCACGTACCGAGACGAGCAATTTGGTACCCTCGGATCACAATTTTGTCGCCATCAAAATTTTTCGGTGACCGGATTTCGGCAACCCTAAAATTGACCAATTGGGACAGTAGCTTCAGCTCGTTAAACCGAGTCCATTGGTATAAATCTTAACTTTTAATTGTATTTAGATAACGAATTATAAATTTAATTATGAGAATTTAAGTATATAATTTATAATAATTTAGTTAGCATAAATAGGTAATTAAATTAAGTTATATTGTTAATTTGATGATTATTAGAAATTATTAGTGAATAATTGGAAGGAATTAAAGTATGGATAGAATTATTGATTAAGTTGGATTAATGATCTAATGAGAATTGGAAATTATTGAAGATTATTGGAAAGATAAAATTAAGGAATTAATGATTTTATTGAATTATTTTAGAAGTTAATTTAATAAAGAATGGACGAAATGGCGGATGGGATTAAAGTGTTGAAGGTCCGGGTTGGACTGTTTGATTGTGAATTGTTGATGAATTAAAAGTGTTTTATGAATGGGTTAAGTCTAATCTTAGTGAAAGTGCTACCAAAATTTTGGTAGATAAATAAATTATATGATTATATCTAATAAAAGATATTATGTACTTAAGAGAATATTAAAAGGAGAATTCAAAGGATAACGACCGAAAGTGAATGCTTAGTTAGAAATCAAAATCTGCAGTTGTGAGGCCTCGCCCGAACGCCCCTCCCCTCGCTTGGGAAAAAAAATTAATGAATGCCTTAAGGAAAGGCGAGCGATTTTTAAGGGAGATTTAAGTACGAGTTTCAGTGCTCACGATTGGAAGCGGCAATCGCCTCAGAAAATATATTTGATTTTTGAAAGGGTTCGGGAGTCGCCACCCTAATTTATTTTTAATGGAAAAATTAAGGAAAAATCTAATTTGACTCCAATTTATTAATATTTGATTTATTTACCCAAAGATAAAGTCACTAGTCCTCGAACTAGGTTGAGTTCGGGAACTAGATTTTTTATTTTAAAATAATCTCAATTTGACTCTTTAGTTTAATTTGACTTTGAAAATTGATTTCATGAATAACAAGTATTAATGGCGATTTATTATGTATGATCATGGCATATTTATGAAATATATGGAAAAATAAAGGACAAGTATTTAAACATCCACAAGTAAAGGAGAGTATTTCCTCTAGCCCTTATGGGTACTAGGGAAATCACAAAATCGTTCATTTACCTCAACAATAATTAACTAATTACTTTAATTTAAAATTTACAAGAAAAAGTATAAATTGACGTTTACATAGAAAATAAATGGGGAAGAAGATTGATTTGAAATTTGGATTTAGATTCCAAGCTTGCCTACGTACCCTATTGAATGGGGATCGAAACTCACATAGTTCATTCCACTGTGAGGTGGAGGGGATTTAAGGATTGGTCAGATTTGATCGGCTTGGTTTGGTTTGGGGTTTGAGTGAGGGTAAGAGATTATACCTTCTTTTTTGGGTTGAGTGGGAGAGTGGTTTTGCCGGATTGGAGTTCCATTTTGAGGTTGGTTAAAAAAAAAGGAGATTAAATTGCTTAATTACCCAATTTTTAATTAATTAAAAAGATTAATTAATTAAATTGATTAATTAAAAGGATTAATTAATCAAATTGAGTGAAAACTAATGAAAAATTAATTAATTAATTAAAATTAATTTTTAATTAATTAACTAATTGAGATTACTCAAAATGAGTGAAGACTAATTGAAAAATTAATTAACTAATTAAAATTGATTTTTAATTAATTAACTAATTGAGATTACTCAAAATGAGTGAGAAAATTAATTAGAGAGAGAGAGAGAGAGAGAAGGGAGAAAATGGATAGCAATCACAAATGCCCAAGGTGTGTAGAGAAATGGGAAATGGAGGGGGGTATTTATAGGAAAAATGATGTGGGGGTATTTTAAGTAGTGAAAGAGTGAAAAGACCAAAAGGGTAGGGTCTTTTAGGCTGAAAAAAATCAGGCTGAAAGGATAAAATGGTAATTTTAAGGTGCAGGTACGGGGCACAATGTTTGAGGTATTAGCGGCGTTGCTAGGGGGTTCGACGACATTTTTTGGCTCTCCGGACTAGGCTGCTCGGTAGCAGCTGATGTTGCAGAAGGTTTTTTGATTTTTCAGGACATCCGGGTCAGTTTTTGGAGCTTCCAGGATTCTAAAAAATTATCGGTTGGTGGCGGTGGATCCGAAATTAATTATCAGACAGTTTCGCAGTCAGTTTTGAGAAAAATCTGATATGTTTCGGGAAAGTGTTGTCTGGTATAGAAAGTCCGGTTAGGATCGAAAAAGTGTCAGTTTGGATAGAAAAATATTCTGGTCAGCTTTGGAGAGTATAGAAATAATTTTAGAGGTGCAAAATTAAGGGTTCAGAGTTGCCCTCGCATCAGAATTGTTTTGTCTGTAAGGCGATTCTGATGACAGTGAACCTAGGAAAAGGGATGTTACAAAGAACAAAATTGATGTCTAAGTCAGTGCTTGGACATGTTTGGATGAGAGATGTGGTTGAAAAGGGATGGTATAAGGAACCAAAGTGATGTCTAGGTCAGTACTTGGACATGTTTGGGTGAGAGACATGGTTGAAAACGGATGGTATAAGGAACCAAAATGGTGTCTAGGTTAGTGTTTGGACATGTTTGGGTGAGAGACATGGTTGAAAAAGAAGATGGCAAAAGGAACCATAGGGATATCTAGCCTAGTGGTTAGATATTTTTGGGTGAAGCATAGGGCTGACTTGGATAAAAAAGGGAGGGAAGGAACCAGGGCTATGTCTAGATAATCATTTCCAGACATTTCTGGGTGAAGGTTTAACTGGATTGATTGATAAGGGAAGACGCTTCCGATATCTTTGGGAGATTTTGCATCATTGGTATCATAATTGCTTGTCTCTTGGGTAAGAGATGGTTACCACGGTCAGAATTGGGTGAAAGATTATTACCATGGTCAGGGTCGGGTGAAGGAAGGTTGCTTTACTTGGAAGTATAGTTGTGAAATGGTGTCGCGGTCAGCTTCGAGAAGGTACCGGTCAATTTAGGAAAGATGTCGGTCAGTTTTGAGGAGGTACTGGTCAATTCTAGAAAGATGTCAGTCAGTTTCGAGGAGGTACTGGTCAATTCTGGAAAGATGTCGGTCAACTTCGAGGAGGTACTAGTCAATTCTGGAAAGATGTCGGTCAGCTTCGAGGAGGTACTGGTCAATTCTAG
>CATKHJ010128180.1:0-11299 GCA_949750685.1 Vernicia montana | reverse complement strand
ATTTGATTTATTTTGTAAATTTAAGATTCTTATTTGCTTTCTTTATTTAATTCCTTTAATGCTTTTGTTATTTCCTTTACTGTTTTATTTTGTTTTAATCCATTCATAATTGGTCATGCATTATAATTGTTCATGAAATTATTTTAAGTCATTGTGTATTAAATTTGCCAAACTTATTTTAATCAAATAAACCAAAAACCTAGTCCTCGAATCCTCTTTGATAGTCGAGGACTAGTGCACTTTTTCCATTGGAATATAATTGGAGCCAATCAATTGGGTTTTTCCTTAAGTTTTCCCAAATAAAAAATAAAATTAAGGTGGCGACTCCCAAAACAATTTTCAAAGATCAACCAATCTAAACCCGAGGGTTCCATCGTGAGACCAAAACCCGAATGAGCATTTCGATCCCCTCTAGCGGATCGGACCGGTGCTTAGGCGAGGCCTCACAGTCACCAACTTTCATCCAACATATTGGTGATCTACACTTCCTACCATACAATGTTTCATACGCTGCCATGCCGATGGTGGAATGATAGCTATTGTTGTATGCAAACTCTATCAAGGGTAAGTACTTGTCCCAATTCCCACCAAAGTCAAACACACACATACGTAACATGTCTTCCAATGTTTGTATGGTTCGCTTGGATTGTCCATCCATTTGCTGATGAAAAGCCGTGCTAAAATTAAGTTGCGTGCCCAAAGTTTCTTGCAACTTATGCAAAAATCTTGATGTGAATTGAGTACCTCTGTTCGAGATAATGGATATGAGCACTCCATATAAACTCACTATCTTCTCCAAATACAACTGAGCATATTGAGTTGCAGTGTAAGTGGTCTTCACTTCTAGAAAATGGGCTGACTTGGTCAATCTATCCATAATCACCCAAACAGAATTATAACCCTTCAAAGTCCTTGGTAGTCCGATTACGAAGTGTATCATGATATGTTCCCATTTCCATTTTGGTAATTGGATCTCTTGTAGAAGGCCAAAAGGTTTCTGATGCTCAAACTTGACTTGTTGACATGTCAAGTAAGAAGACACAAAAGTAGCTACATCTTTCTTCATTCTAGGCCACCAATAACAATTTTTCAAGTCATGATACATCTTAGTTGAACTTGGATGAATACTATATAGAGCTTGGTGTGCTTCTTTCATTACCCTCTCTCTGAGCCCATCCACATTCGGCACATAAAAACAATTCCCATGCATTAACATATTGTCTTTCAACTGAAATTCTACTGCTTGGCCTGCTTGAACTTCCTCTTTTAACTTAACTAGTGAAGGATCAATATCTTGTAATGCCTTTATCTCATCAATCGATGTAGGCCTTACTTGAAAGTATGCCATTGTGAGGCCTCGCCCGAGCACCTGTCCGATACGCTAAAGGGAATCGAAATGCTCTTCGGAAACCCATTGTGAGTTCTTAGAAAATTGGAATTTGTATTTTCACTTTATGTGATAGGGAGTCGCCACTTTAATTTTATTTATTTTAATTGGAAAAATTAAAGAAAAACCCAAATGAAATGACTCCAAATTATTTATTTTATTCCAATGAAAAATCACTAATCCACGAGTGACCAAAGTGGGCTCGGGGATCAGGTTTTGGTAATAAACATTTTAATTTATTAAGTTTGGCTTAGGAACAAAATAACTTTATATATGCATGAATAGGAATAAAAAATGATGAATGGACAATTGTAAATGATACAAACATTATATGAATGACAGTTATAGAGATGAATCAAAAGCAAAAATAAGAAAGGAGGATCCTTCCTCTAACCCTTATGGGTACTAGGAAAAGCACATATTTTTCAATTAATAAAGGATAAAGAACATATATAAAGCAGTAAAATAATAGAAAGGGGAAAATATTATTTAAAATATTTTGAGGTTGATGCCTTAAAGATTGGCATGCCTGTGTATCCCTTTGAATGTGAATCAAACCCCACGAAGTTCTTCCTTCTTGCGAATGAGGGGTTTACTCAAAAGAGGTTTAATTTGGTTTATTAATTTAATTCAGATTTTAAATTAATAAAATTTAGATCTTTTCAGATTTAGATCAAAATAAAATGTAAGATGAATTCTAGATCTAATTTTAGAATTACATAATGCAAGAGAAAAGGATTATACCTTTGCTTTTCATGGTTTTTTTCCGGATTGGGCGAGCTAGGATCCAGCTTTGGAGCTCCACTTCGAATTAAGGAACTCAAAATGAATAATAACAATTTTAAATTAAAATAATTTTATAGGTGATGGATTTGGATATAGAAAGGTGATTTTGTGTATTGAAATCAACAAAACTTTGGCTATAAATCAAACTAATTTTTTTCCATCCGATTTTTGAAGAAGTAGAGGCCTATTTATAGAGAAAGGGAAAGCCTGGAGATGGCTGGCGGCACGCTCCTGGCGCCACCTGCCGCACGGCACGCCTAGCATGCCGGCCTACGGGCGGCACGCTCCTGGTGCCGTGTGCCGGCCTTCAGGCGGCACACCTCTAGCGCCCGGTCTGCACGACACGCTTAGCATGCTAGCCTTCGAGCGACACACTCCTAGCGCCGCCTAGGTGGGCTTTGGCCTGACTTAGTTTTCTATCCGGATCAACCCGATTTTGCACTGTTTTGGTTCGTTTTGGCCCATTTCTAATCCGATTTAGGCTTGGTTTGATTCTATAGGCTCGTAATTGAAAATCGGTCATCTGGGGGTGCAATTTTAAAGGTTCACAACTGCTCCCTCATCAGAATTGGCTTGTCCAAATGGCAATTCTGATTATAATGAACCTGGGGAATAAGGATGGAGAAAATGGAACCAAAGTGATATCTAGGTCGGTGTTTAGACATATTTGGGAAAATATATATTCCTTGTCTGTTTGGGAAAATAAAAGTTATATTCCTGGTCTGTTTGGGTAAAAGATCCTAAGGCTATCTTAGGATAGGTCTGATTCTAAAGGAGGAAACCTGATTCAGATTTAAGGTATTAATCCTAAGGCTATCTTAGGATAGGTCTGATTTTGAAGGAGAAAACCTTATTCATATTTAAGGTATTGATCCTAAGGCTATCTTAGGATAGGTCTGATCCTGAAGGGAAAACCTAATTCAGTTTTAAGGTATTGATTGGTTTGGCGAAGGAGGTGCCCCCGGTATCTTTGGGAAGTGATGAAGATGGTCCCAGTCTGGGTCTGGGTTTCATCAAAATTGATTTGTCTAATAGATACTTCTGAATATCTGAAAAGGGTCCTGTCTGATAGGATGATTGGATGGATTGATCCTTTCTAGTAAGAGGAGGATGATGTTCCTTCTTATTTCAAGAGCTCTGATTAATGACCTGTTTAATATGAAATGCATCTGACTATGTAAAGATTATGAATTGGATACCTTGAACCTTTGAACGGTCAATTTGGTATGAAAGTGTGATTTTTGTAGAGGAGGGTGCCCCCATTTTGGAAGGATGAGGGATAGTGATTACGCCATAGGAGAAAGTCAAGGTAAGATCAGGTTTTGGCCTTAGAGGAGGTGATGCTTTGAAAGGCTAGGTCAGGTTTAGCCTAGAAGGTTATCTTGGAAGGCTAGGTTAGGTTTTGTCTTTGGTGGTGATCATTGCTTGGAAGGCTAGGTTGGGTTTTGCCTTTAGTGGAGATCATGCTTTGAAAGCTCAGTCAGGTATGGCCTTTGGTGGAGATCATGCTTGGAATGCTCAGTCAGGTATGGCCTTTTCAAAGGTGAAGATTGTGGGTTGTTTGTATGTGACTTATCTATTAAGTGTCTGTTTTCTGGACATGACTTTTGGAGGTGTTTTGACCAGTTGACTTGCCACTTGAATTTGCTTGGCTAAAGGACTTGGAATTTAGGGATGATATGATTTGCCAAGGAATCTTGGGCTCATATGGTATGTTTTACCAAGGAATCGTGGGCTTTGACTGATTCAGATGGTATGATTTGCTAAGGAAGCTTAGGCTTGGATGGATGGTATGATCTGCCAATGAGGCTTGGGCTTGGAAGGACTGTCTGTTTTACCAAAAAGGTTTGAGTTTGGAAGGACTGTCTGTTTTGCCACTTGATTTTGCTTGTCCAAAGGAGTTGGACTTTAGGGATGATATGATTTGCTTGGGATGGGCTTTGACTGGCTCAGGCCCTTTTTAATCCGCTTGAGGATGATAGGCTCTGGGAGTCATGGTTTGACTTTAGCTTTGCCAAGGAGACTGGGCTTCAATGATCATGAGTCCTGAGAGACTTAGGATTTTAGTGGGCTTGGCCCTTGCAAGATAAGGTTTTACCAAGGAGACTTGGGTTTTTTGGTGGACTTAGCCATTAAAAGATGAGATTTTACCAAGAGACTTGGGTTTTTAGTGGGCTTGGCTCTTTTGATATGATATTTTACCAAGGGGACTTGGGTTTTTGGTGGGTTTTGCCCTTGGAAGATGAGATTTTACCAAGAAGATTGGGTTTGAAAAGGTAGGTTAAACCTTTTGGAAAGTGTTTGGGATGTTGTATGATTTTGCTTTTGTAGCATGATTTATGGAGAAGATAAGCACGACTTATCTTATTGTCTGAGATTGAACAGACTCTTAAAGTGACAGAACTATTAGGAAGACTCTAGATTGATTTGCATGATGACTCAGAAGACGTGCTGTTGGATGGATGGTAAGAGCAATTTAGCTTTTGTGACAAGCGTTTTGAAGGATATGCCCCTAATGAATGATAAGGGCTACTTAGCTGCTTGAGCTAAGAGACATGACAGAAGACTTGAAGGATATGCCCCTCTTGAATGATAAGGGCTACGTGACAGATTATAGGAATGATATGGAAGACATGCTTGTGATGAATTGATAGAAGATGATTTGGAAGGCGTGCCCCTAATGAGGGATCAGCCGAAAGATGATGATTTAGGAAGATATGCCTTTAAATGTGGGATAAAGGCATAAAGAACATAATGATTGGATAAGGATGATTTTTCTTTTTAGCTCTAACTTCTGCCCGAGCCGCCCTTTTGGGTTTTTAACTCGACGAGCTTGCTCTAATTTATGCCTAAGTCGCCTTTTTGGATTTTTAACTTAGCAAGCTTTCTCTAATTTTTGCCTAAGTCGCCCTTTCGGATTTTCAACTTAGCGAGTTTTCTCTAATTTTTTCCTTAGTCGCCCTTTCGGGTTTTCAACTTAGCGAGTTAATCAATGAATTTTGGCATTTAAAGATTATTCCACCATGATTTGGGTTACTGTTGTCCTTCGTCTTGGGGGTTTGACCTTTGTATTGACCATTCAATTGAATTCTTAGTCTAGAGAGAAACTTTGTGAGGACATCGGGTCCTTTTTGAGACTGTTGCCCCTTGTTGAGGTGTTTATGTTTGATTACCAAAAAGTACAATGGGTAACTTCATTGGATTTCCTTTTGCTTCGAATGCTCCAACTAAAGAGATCACCATTTGGTGTTCTTTATTGACTATCCTTTGGTTAGGAACTGGTGAAGCGGCTACTGATGCTGGCTCAAGTTTTGATTTTTTCCAAATCATGGTGGATTTAATGGTGAAATGCAAATGTTTGCCAAAATTCATTGATTTTTTTTTATTTTTTACTTTACTTTACTTTTTTTTATCAGATTAAACTGGAAAGATGAGAATAGAGAAGTGCATGAATAATATTGTAAAAGGAGAATATAGTACAAAGACTCCAACTTATAAATGACAAACTCAGACTCAAATTTGGATTTTGAACATAGATTCTAACTCGATTTGGACTTGGACTTGGACTTAATCTCAAACAGGTCAGATTAGCTGAGCTTGAACTCCTTCATAACATACTACTTACTTATTTAGGTTGAGGTGAGGTGGGGTCTGTTTTCCACTTTGGTGAAGATGCATGGAAACATGGCTTCAAGTTGAAAAGGAAGATGAGATCAAGGCATGTCGGTCCTAGCCTCAAAGGTCACAGGGTTCATATTCTTCATTACTATTCAGATTGGTGGTGGAGAATTTAGGTTGAAATGATCCGCTTGGGATGTAATCTTTAACCCTGGATGCAGTTGCCACCAAAGATTTGAAGGTGGGCAGATATTGGGTTAGCAGATGGGCTTGGTAAGCTGGGAGTAGGTTCTTGACAAGGATGTCCACTTGTTCTTGTTCAATTGGTCTGTTTACCATTTTAGCAGCTTTAGCCCTCCACCGTGCAAGGAACGTGGAGAAGGACTCATTCGAAAGTTGTTTGGTGATTTCCAAGTCATGCCTAATGACATCCACTTCACTGTTGTAATGATAATATTTGATGAAGGCTTGACAGATATCATCCTAGGTCTTTTTTGGGCTTTTGTCTAGTGAAAGGAACCATCTCAATGCTGCACTAGTTAATGATTGTTGGAACATTTGTGCAAGAAGCTCGTTGTTAAGTCCTAAAGGCTGCATTGCCCCTATATATATCATCATATGAGTCTTAGGGCAAGTGATTCCATCAAATTTCTCAAGTTCAGGCATTTTAAATTTGGGTGGAAGCTTAGCATCAGGGAACAGGGCTAAGTTATCCACATCAATCAGGTCATTGTTGTGCTTTAAGGATTTGATGACTTTCTCCATCGCTTCAAATTTTGCCATAAGAAGCTTGGTGTCTGAATGGGAGAGCACATCCCTATCTTGAAAAGGATTCAAGGGAAAGGAAGGGTTAAAGTGGGTAAAAGTGCTTGGCACAGAGGTAGTGTGGGTATGGACTTGGACTGGATTAGGGTTAGCCTCATTCAGATTTGAGGTGGTCTGGTCCAAAGCTATGTTTGGGTGAGTCAGTTTGAGGCTAGCTTGATTAACCATGGCCCGCACTTCTTTGATGATGGATTGCCTCTGTTCTTCAAATTGGGCTTGTTGGGCATTCAAAATCACTTAAAAATTCTCCTCTTTCTTTTGAAGGAGATTAGTCATGAATGTTGTCAAAACAACCATATCAGTCGGGTCAGCCATATGTACCTTTAAGCAAAAAAACCAAAAGAAACCATGTAAGTGGCAGGTGAGGATATGGAAAAAGTATATAGATTCTGAGGGAAAAGGATCCCTTATGGTGTTGTGGGCCAATTGTTTTTGGGCTTTGAGGATGATGGGCCAAAGGTATTGGGCTTTAGGGATTTGCTAAGGTATTGGGCTTAGGATTGCATATTGTGCCAAAGGTATTGGGCTTTGAGAATTTCCTTAGGTAGGATGGGCCAAGGTTTCAGGCTTAGGGTTACATATTGTGCCAAATGTATTGGGCTTAAGATTTGTGGGGCGAAGGTGATTGGGTCAAGGTGAAAGTGTTTGACCTTTCTTCAGTTTAAGGCTCCACTTAAAATGAATGCATGTTGTGCATTATGGATGCATGATGAAGATGCAGTTGTGTAAGGTTTTCTCTTTATAGAACGTACAATCTAAGGTTAGGTTCTAAGTACATTACATGAAAAGGCTTGGTGGTTTTGGATAGGGTACCCGTCACACTAGAGCAGCTATATACCTAACCACATATGAGTCAAGGAGCCTCACGTGGGTCCAACGGTACGTGCATATTCGTTACACCTTTAAAAAGGATTTAAAGGATACGTCGCGGGCTGGATGATTTCCCTATCGGCGAATAGACCCAAGGAGGGTTACCCACTCGATATTACTTTATATCCATTGTTTTCCTAGGAAACTAGGGTTTTGGACAAAGAGTCCATATGTAATGATGCATGAAAAGCTATTTTGAACTAAAGTCAAACTTTGTTTTTACCAAAAGTAATCTTCTTTTATCTTTTATTTAAAAAAAAAAGATTTAATTGTCCCCAGTGGAGTCGCCAACTGTGAGGCCTCACCCGAGCACCAGTCCAATTCACTAAAGGGAATCAAAATGCTCTTTAGGAGAAACTCCATGCATCGGAAACCCACTGTGAGTTCTTAGAAAATTGGAATTTGTATTTTCGCTTTATGTGACAGGAAGTTGCCACTTTAATTTTATTTATTTTAATTGGGAACATTAAAGGAAAAACCAAATGAAACGACTTCTAATTATTTATTTTGTTCCAATGGAAAAGCACTAATCCTCGAGTTACCAAAGTGGGCTCGGAGATTAGGGTTTGGTAATAAACATTTTAATTTTTTAAGTTTGGCTTAGGTACAAAATAACTTTATATATGCATGAATAGGAATAAAAAATGATGAATGGACAGTTCTAAATGGTACAAACATTATATGAATGACAGTTATAGAGATAAATCAAAAGCAAAAATAAGAAAGGAGGATCATTCCTCTAGCCCTTATGGGTACTAGGGAAAGCACATATTCCTTAATTAATAAAGGATAAAGAGCATATATAAAGCAGTAAAATAATAGAAAGGGAAAAATATTATTTAAAATATTTTGGAGTTAATGCCTTAAAAATTGGCATGTCTACGTATCCCTTTGAATGGGAATCAAACCCCACGCAGTTCTTCCTTCTTGCGAAGGAGGGGTTTACTCAAAAGAGGTTTAATTTGGTTTATTAATTTAATTCAGATTTTAAATTAATAAAATTTAGACCTTTTCAGATTTAGATCAAAATAAAGTGTAAGATGAATTCTAGATCTAATTTTAGAATTACATAATGCAAGAGAAAATGATTATACCTTTGCTTTTCATGGCTTTTTTGTGGATTGGGCGAGCTTGGATTCAGATTTGGAGCTCCACTTCAAATTTAGGAACTCAAAATGAATAATAAAAATTTTAAATTAAAACAATTTTGGTAGGTGATGGATTTGGATATAGAAAGGTGATTTTGTGTATTGAAATCAACAAAACTTTGGCCTTAAATCAAACTAATTTTTTTCCATCCGATTTCTGAAGAAGTGGAGGCCTATTTATAGAGAAAGGAAGGCCTAGAGGTGGCTAGCAGCATGTTCCTGGCGCCGCCTATCTTGCAGCACCCCTAGCGTGCCGGCCATACCTGGTGCCGCGTGGCACGTTCCTGGCGCCGCCTGTCTTCGGGTAGTACACCCCTGGCACTGCCTGGTCCGCACAACATGCTTAGCGTGCTAGCCTTCGGGTGACACACTCTTGGTGCCGCTTTTCGACCTTCGGGCGGCACTCTCCTAGCACCACCCAGGCGGACTTTGGCCTGGCTCTGTTTTCTTTTCGGATCGACTCGATTTTGCACTGTTTTGGTCCATTTTGGCCTGTTTCTAATCCAATTTGGGCTTGGTTTGATTCTATGGGCTCGTAATTAAAAATTGATCGTCTAGGGATGCAATTTTAAGGGTTTACAGCCATAAGCACTTGAGATTTGGAAATCTTCAATTGTAACCCCTTGTTGAACAATTCTTTTAACTCTTTAACCAACTGTTTCTTCCCCACTGCAATGTGAGCTAGGTTTCTCATGGATTTCCTGCTGAAAGCATCCGCTACTACATTAACTTTACCTGGATGATAGAGAATTTGGCAATCATAATCTTTAAGCAATTCTACCCATCTTCTTTGCCTTAGATTCATATCTCTTTGCTGTAAGATTTATCGGAGACTCTTGTGATCGGTGTAGATTTCACACTCCTCACCATAGAGGTAATGCCTCTATATCTTGAGAGCAAAGATCACCGCTGCCATTTTCAAGTCATACGTTAGGTAATTCATTTCATGCTTCTTCAACTGTCTCGAAGCATATGCAATCACTTTCCTATGTTGCATAAGAACACACCCCAATCCTACTCTTGAGGCATCACAGTAGATTGCAAACCCACCTGTTCCTTCTGGTAATGCAAGTACTGGAGTTGTAGTAAGATAAGTCTTAAGCTCTTGAAAGCTTTTGTCACAGTCATCATCCCATTGAAATTTCACTTTCTTTCTAGTCAACTTGGTCATTGGCGAAGCTATCTTGGAGAAATCTCCTATAATAACCTGCTAAGCCAAGGAAACTACGTACCTTTATCACATTGGTAGGTCTAGGCCAACTTTACACTGCTTCAATCTTCTTTGGGTCAACTTTGATCCCATCTTTACTGATTACATTCCCTAAGAAACAAACATGATCGAGCCAAAATTCACACTTCGATAGTTTGGCATACAGCTGGTGCTCCCTTAGAGTTTGCAAGACTATCCTCAAATGCTCTTCATATTCTTCTTTTTTCTTGGAATAAATAAGGATATCATCAATAAAGACTATAACAAATTTATCCAAGAATGGTCTTAATACCCGATTCATTAGATCCATAAATGTTGCAGGAGCATTGGTTAAGCCAAAAGGCAACATCATAAACTTGTAATGGCCATATCTCGTCCGAAAGGCAGTTTTACATATGTCCTCATTCTAGATTTTGAGTTGATGATAACCCAATCTGAGGTCAATCTTGGAAAAACAACTTGCCCTTGTAACTGATCAAACAAGTTATCAATCATTGGCAAAGGATACTTGTTCTTCATAGTTACCTTATTCGACTGTCGATAGTCGATGTCATGACCAGTCTTTGAGCCATGACTATCCTAGGGTATAGGGAGACATAAGGTCACCTAAACCCGTAGAACCCCTTACTACTTATTATTAGCTGCCTTTAATTACCAGTTATCATTACCCCAGAATCGAAACCATAATTACCTTTCAATAAAATCCTATACCATATTAAACATTTGTGATCAGTTAATTGATACTGAAAATATTTTTTCATAATTTTTACTTTTGAACTCCATTTTCGATTTAATACTATCGCAGCTCACTGTAATTTAATTAAGTTCTTGGACTATAGCAATTGATATATCATACCACATATCATGCATACAATAATCTAAATCTCAATATTAAAGACTTTAAAATCCATGGAGCTCTAGAGTAGAACCTTCAAATAACCATCCATACCATATAATCAAAATAGCAGAGCAACTCCCAAGTGAAAGCTAGAACTTGGAATTTACCTTGCTGACCTGTCAACCGATCCTGAAAAATAAATAATAACTAAGGAGTGAGACAGAGCTCAGTGAGTACATATACATAATAGACAATATTAAAACAAATAATAATAGTTTCCTTTTTAATCAACAACGATGTTAATCAAAATTGTTCTTATAGAACAAATCTCATATTTATAACAATTAATATATCTTTAGCATAATTCATTCACTTTTTCGGAAACGGTCTGTTTCCCCCATAATCAATTGAGTGGCGGCTTACGCCTTGCTCTCTCCACATGCCTAGTCACAGGTACAAGAATGAATTAAGCATAATACCCCTCTGATGTGGGATAATACATCGGACCTTGTGCACAATGGTAATGGAACTCGCGGATAGGGTAAGATTATTCGAACCTTAGCTGGGTAAGGTATAATGACCCCAGTACGTATGCCCCAATTAGTTGTACGTATGAC
>CATKHJ010128162.1:0-10249 GCA_949750685.1 Vernicia montana | reverse complement strand
CGAATTTCTTTTAAGGGGGGAAGATTGTAATATCTCGAATTTTGATTTATTATTATTTGGGTAATTAATTATTGTAAAGTAAATTAATTAGTTTATTTAATTATTTAAAAGTTAAATTTATTTAAATTAATTTTTAGATTTTAATTATTATATATATATATATAAGCAGAAAAGGAAAGAAAAAGAAAAACGAAAAGAGACAGAGGAGAACGGACAGAGAGAGAGAGAGAGAGAGAGAAAGAAAGAAAAAGAGTTTGATCGTTGCCTTCCGGTCACCGAAACACGACACGCGCCGGACCGTTGGAAAGAGGGGGAGGATACACTTCCAACGGCATCAACCCGGTTACCGTCCGCTGCCGCACCCGCCGCCGAGGCTTCAGCCGGCTATAATTTTTCGAGCTTCATTTCGTCGACTTTTCGACCTCCATTTTTGACGATTCTCATACCGTTGGTTTCCTTATCTCGTAAGCTTCAATTCGGTATCTCATTTGCGAATTATGGTGAACGTTTGAATTTTTGCCTATATTCGGTGTAATTTCGGATCTGCCGACGCATTTTTCGGCAATCTTCCGGTAAGTAAAAATGAGTGGTACATATTTTTGATATCCACGCTTTGATACGAACATATTGACACCAATTTCGCCGCTATCCGACACCGTTGATATTTTCCGATGACTTTTTCGGCGACTCTCCGATGAGTGCGTCCGACAATCTGAAATTTATCCCTGATGATTAATTTAGTATCAGAATGGTTTATTTCAGCTTAACGGAATTGTTATGAATTTAGATAATTAATTGTAATTAAATTCTATTATGATGATTTGTTAAATATTTTATTTTCTAGATAGTCCAGAACCATCTTCTGCAGCTCCAGGTCTTAGTTAGTGATCGACTTTGATTCTCAGCACCTGTGTTGTGAGTGATTCTAATATACTTTCCTGCTATCCATGCATCTACATTTATCGTATAAATATATATTATATAATTATGCACTATGAGTAATTATTGAGCATTCTGGCATATGTATGTAAATGATTTATTAATTACGTGTTGCATAATTATTGTGGATGCTGGATGGTATTGGGATGACACATGGATCACTAGGAATGTGAATATGATATATGATGGATGAGCTTTGACTGGTGTATGACAGCTCAGGAGCTTGCTCATCGCTCGCTGCTGTCAGTCGGGTCGCTGCATGGCTTCAGCCAGGGACAGCTGGTACCCTATTATTGAATTTTTAAAGTAATTTTAGTTGGACACAGAGAGCCAAGTTAAGGGAGTCGGCTCCCCATATCGAGGTTTAGCATGATCCCTGTGGACTGATTTCCATCATTGTATGAGATTATATGATAATTTGTATATATGACACGTTGCATGAGCATTAATGATAGAATGACATTAGGACACCAGGTTTGTATATTGGTTGGTATCACTCACTGAGTTGAGGCGTTCATTCCTGTCTCACTACTTTTTTTTTCAGGTTGCAGAATGAGTTACTACTGTTGAGTTTCCCTGTCATCTCCTCCGACAGTGAATTTTGTAAATAAATGTTGTTGTGTGTAATATTAAATTCTAAAATTTTCGCAATTACAGTAGACTTTGTTTGTATCTATATTATTGTATAATTATGTGAGTTGTCAGTATTATGACATTATGAGATAGTCTAATGAATATGAACATGATAAGATGTGATTGATTGATATATTATGGTGTTGATACAGGTTCTGTTAGCATGTAGGCTCTTAGCTCTTGAGTTATGATTCTATGGTATATTCTTTGATGATTTGACATGTCAGGCTGATTACGGGTTCTGGAAGCCTTAAATTTTTTCGTACCCTAGTGCCGGTCACGTGCCTATAAAGTCGGGTCGTGACATCAACCTTATTAAAATTATGTTTAACTTTAATAACAATAAATAATAATAACATATAATTTAAAAAATAAATTCTTAATCTATTTTGAAATAATATAAATTATTACTTTATTATTATGATATATGCTATATATTGATATATAATTATAAATTTGAATATCTATTTTTTCAATAAATTAATTAGTTTTTATATTTAATTTAATTTAATTTAATTGTTTTTTAAAATAATTAATAATTAGTTTAATAATTGGCTATATAATATATATTTAAACAAATTATAACTATTATGAAAATGATTAATATACTGTTGTACATTCATAAAAATGATTAATATACTGTTGTACATTCTCACAGCAGTAATATTTCAAGTTGAGTTCAACATAACTGGAATTCCAGTAATAACAATAATATTTTTCATACTGTTGTACTTTCTCATAGCAATAATATTTTGTAAAAGTTTGATCAACCATCTATATCCTGATTTGATATAATAAATATACTCATACAAATGTCACAAACAGTTGTCAATTTGAACTTCATCTCTTGTTGGGATACTGGATATAGCTTCTACCTCTCCATTTGTAAAAAACTGCTTAAGTAATTTTTTTTGTCTATTCTCCTTTGCTATTAATCAAATCTGAAGTTGTGTGGGGAAAACAAAAATGTGATCTAGTTGAGTTTATCTTCTTTATTGCAATTAACAAATAACCTAAGAAAATCAATTAACAAATAATAATAATAATAAAATTGAAAAAATGAAGAAATGAGTGGTGAAGGACGATAACATTGAAGCGGCGTCCACCGAATAAGTAAGACATTGAAATGACGTTCGCCGGCACGATAGAAAAGTGAGACAAAGAATAAAGCTTGACTTGATTTTTGGGGATCATGAAATGAATTTTTAATTGAAAACTAGATTTGAAGGAAGAAGAAGAAGAAGAATAGACCGGTATTCATCAATAAATATATAATTCTAATTATTTGATAATTATGAGAGATTGATAATAAAGATTATAAGAAGAAAAATAATTTGAAGAAGAAGAAGAAAAAGAAGAAAGTAAAAATATGAAGATTTCAGTATACGTTATACTGTAATATTATTAAAAAATGCACAAATGTACGGTATACTTGCCAGTGCACCGAGTGTACCACATAAACCTTTGAAATAATTTCATATAAATTTAATTTTTGAAAGAGTTAATAAATATTCGGCAAAAAATATTTTGAAATAAATTTTTATTATATATATAAAATTTAAATTATTCTTTATTTATTAAAAAAAAAAAGAAAAAAAGAAAAGAAAGAGAGAGAAGATGCGACTTCCAAATGGGTGTGTTGTGTAAGATGAGGTGGTTTTCTGATGTGTGTCGTTTAGTTTGGTTTTGTAGAAGGGTCGATATGAACTGGAGGTGTGGCTAGTCGGTGATTTAAATTATTAACTACTTTTAAATTTTAATGGGCTCCACGCCTATCCCTGTTTGCTAGCTGTTATTCATAATACAATATAAAGCACCCTTTCCAATTATTATAGCCATTAATAATTATGTCGGTGTTCTATGCATAGCCCCTTTCTAGTCGTTTGTAATGCATTGGATTCTAGTTAATACACTACTGTTAAGTTTGAGTTAGACACGAATATAAAACTCGACATTAGTAACTGGACTCTCGCACTCAATCGAATTTTTATTTTTAAATTCCACCTGTTCAAAGTATTTGAATTTGAGTCTGTTGAATTCAATTATTATTAAAAAATTAAATTATTTATTTCTTAATATTAAAATAAAATTTAAATGAGTTGAAACTCTATCTCAAATTAATAAATTATTATAATAAAATATATTTAAAATTATAAAATTTCAATAATCAAACGTGCTCACAAAATTTTTGAGTCGAATATTATAGTACTCAAACTTGATTCAATTTGTTATTTAATTAAATCCGAGTAGTACATGAGTAATTTAACTTATTTACATTTTTATATATTATTAATATATTAATCTAATTAGTTTATTTTTTTTAAAACAAACACTCATTTATATTTTTATGAAATTAAAAAAATTAGATTTAATATTATATATATTACTAATTAAGTGACCCTTAATAATAATAATATTAAAATTGTTTACTTTAGAGTAAATTACTATTCAGTCCTTGAGATTAGCCATAATGATTAGTGTATTCTTATATTTTGAAAAATATATTAAAACATCCTTGAAATTTTATGAAATTAAAAAAAATAGATTTAATATAATATATATTACTTATTAAATGACCCTTATTTGGCAAAAAAAAAAAAAAAAATTAAATGACCCTTAATAATATTAAAATTGTTTACTTTAAGAATATAAATTCAAATTTTAATTATTTAAAAAAAACTAATTTGTGATTACTCACTATTAAAAGAAAATTATATTTACCTAATTTTATTATTATTTTGTTTTGCACATTATTTTATTTTCCTTTTTACCATTTACTACGTTTAGTTTAGAATATTCAAGACTTTGTGCCCTGACAAATTGTGACTTCATCCTAGTTACTAGGAAAGCATTCACCGGCAAAATTCAATATTTTCATCTAAAATTATTTTTATAAGAAATGAAATTTTATCTTATTTTGATAAGGATAAAAATGTACAAATCATATTGTAGATAATAATAAATTCACATCGAGGTCGATTTTTTTTGTAGAGTTGAGAAAATATACTTAGGTGTAATTATCTTTACCTATTAACCTATATATGTCAATTAACATAAAAACTTAATTGAAAACCTAAACACTCTAATCAAATTTGGTGAATGAATATTAAACACAATATTGATTAATTAATTTAAAATTAAACAAATAATCAAATGATCTAAACATCAATTAAAAGGGTATAGGGTTCAAAATCCACCAATTAATATCCTATACTAGGTCAATTGACTAATAGAACTAATTTTGCCACAAAGAATAATTAATCTAGCTAAAATTAATTTAGGTTTCAAATCTATAAACTTTTGTATTCACATATTTTACCCCAACTAGCATTTACCATATTAATTACTGATTAATTAAGTATTATATTTTTAATTCATACCCAATCTCTTTTAAATTAGGTCCATTATTAAACTAATTTCTCAACCTAATTCAATACCTAAGGTTAAGCAATTATTGATCGGATAATTGAAAAATAAAATATTGCAATTTAAAAAGTCTAAATCAGGAACATTCAACAGAATCTTCAAAAGTGCTTTGCGCACTCATAATTAGATTGTTATTTGACGTAAAAGATAACCATGGGATTCATGGATGCTCCTAATTACTAAACAGTCCAATTAGATGAGTAGATTGCCATTATACTTTTTATTATGGAATTACCTCATTTTTCTTTCTTTTCCTTTTTGTTATTATTATTTTTTAGAGCAACTAAAAGAATGAAAAACAAGCACTTGACATTTTAAGCACAATATAGTCATAAATTAACAGCACTTCAATAAAGCTACACATTTCAAACCCCACAACTAGAGTCAATATCCTTCATTCACTTTTCAAAGTCTTCATAGTTGCTCAAGTCAAAGTTCAACTAAACATTATACTTCAAGAAGAATTACACAATACTATAAAATTATTTAGATTGATGCCAAATATGCAAGTTAGTAAAGACTCAAATGCAAAAGTTAAAAAGAATTTTAAACAAATAAACACTTCAAGCAAAAAGAAAAACAAAAAGAAAATTTCAAAAATTCCCTTCCCCCACACTTAAAATACATAGTGTCACACTCCGACTTCAGAAGTGTGATGGTTATAGGACATGAGTAACCATAAGGGTACCAATAACCTGTACAACCCCTCATTCTATAATATAATACATTTAACATACATTATATATGATCCCAAGATCATAACATGTGTTAATAGTATCAAATACCTCACATATACCAAATATATACTCAACATATACCACATGTATACTAACCATATAATTATGTTGCTCATCATCAATCAATATGTTATTGTACCAGATTTTAATTACTATAATCCGTTATAACATATCACATTATAATTTCTGACCAATATAAAGTATTCAATTTTACCAATTACTAAAAGACTATAACCATATTAATCCATGGAGCTCTAGATGAAATGACCTAAAGAATTAAGTCATGATCATCATACATTCAGCGAAGTAATCCCAAACGGAGATCGATACTTGAGATCCACTTGCTATGTTTGCTACTGAACCTGAAAATAATACACTATGGGAGTGTGAGAGAAACTCAATGAGTACATAAGAATAAAAATGGAACAGCGTATAAGTACATATTTATCAGTGGAGTTAATAAGATCTCATTGCATCAATGTGAAGGAGGAGTTTCAAAACAATCAATAGTGGTTTGAGATCAAAAACACCATTTAAGCAGAAATCAAAATTCTTATAAGCGGTATGCTTCCCATTTGTAAACATTAGAGTGGCAACTTAAGCCTCGCTCACTCATACAATATCAGTAGTGTGAGATTGATCAGATCTCACGGCTAGGACCACCTTTTCTAGTTGGGGTTGGGTACGCTAGGCCTACGTGCAGGCTTTACCATATGTATATGATTGATGTGTTACACTACATCAGATGGGGATTTCTGCTTTCAAGAACTATAACAAGATCATTTTGAACCAATAATGCAAGCATTTTGATATTATGAATCAACAATGCATAGTAATGAATCATTAGAAGATTCAATGAAACTTTATCAATTATGTGAACATTGAAATTCATATGAATAGGTTGAATGGTTTCTCAAAGGAACATAGTTATAGGAATGATTTATCAATCAGGGTATAATAAATTTCCAAATGAGAGGCATTGGTTCAAGAAAGGGTTCATTACACTAAAGAGATTAACACATAGAAGGTTACGCTCTTTTACAATATTTGATTTGAATATAGTTTCAGTACATGTATACAACTTGCAGTGAGTAGGCTGAAGGCCTCTTTGAAAGGATTTCTCTGATGCATTGGTTTTATGAAGGATATAAGGTTTTCCATTGAAGATAACAATAGATTCAATATACCATTATTGGTTTCCATATGATTTATGCATTTTGATTAAGGTTTCAAGTACTCACATTGACTTCATTAACTCCTAGCATAAGCTCTTAACACAGTTCAAAATGATGCTTCTCAATCTCTGGAACACCTTCCTTATCTTTCCTTTTAGATTCTTCATTAAACCATACCCTTTAGGTCATTCAATTGAAGATCATTAAATACCTTAGCAACTTACTTATTTTATTCCTAATTTTAACACTACTACGTCCACATCTAAGACATATAAATTATCTAATACTAATACAAGTCAATATATACTAGCACATATAACAAGTTGAGGTACATTTATATTCAATTTTTAAGCATTGGCCAAATGGCCTAGAAAAATATTTTTAATTCACATTGTTTGCTTTATAGCAATGTAATAAATTCTCAAATTGGATTCATATTGAATAATCATATTCAATTCAATATTCATCATTCTCACTAATCATTTATTCATTGCTTGCATATATATATAATTCATTAGTTTACAATTGATAACTTTGAAACATTACATCTTCGCTTATTGTCTAATTATATCACTTGACCTTATTACCTTATTTCTGTAATTTCTTATGATTTACTAATCTAAATGAGTTTATTCTTTTTTTTTATTTTAAACTAGACATATGAATTTAAAACATATCCAAAATTTAACTTAAAATTCAATCTATAGAAAACTTGGTGACCATTTCAATCTAATTATGTTTCTGTTGCAGGGCAGACTGACCTTATCATACTCTTTTGAGTATAACTCAAGATTTATAATTTCAAATGAAATTTAATTTTACTTATAGTTACTAGAGATATTAAGGAACATTTCTTATGTTTTGAGTTTAATTTGTTTCTATCTTTAAAGTTCTCAAATTAGAAGATCCAATTCAGTTTACAAGTTGAATCCGAATACAAAGTCAATTACAGAGCAAGCTCTATTTCTCATATTATACTTGGAATTTTGTCAAGCGCTTTTGTGAGTTAATCCTTAACATATCAATGATAATTTTATTGTTTTCATTTTCTCTTAATTCTATCTCTATCATCCTCAATTCATGAAATAAATTTTCAGATTGCCAATTGAATTAGTTGGCAAGAGTTTCCAAATCTTATCACCTTCAATAGATCATATCTCAAAATATACATATTCAATTTAAGTTTTATTTTACAAATAGTTCATACACATGTTAATTATGATTTTTCATGTTTTATACTTGGTCTAATTCAGTCTCTAAGTCTATAAATTAAACTACTGTAATTCGGACTGCCCATTTAATCGGTGAACAGTACCAATTTAAATTCAGATGTGATTTCTCTTTGTACACACTAAATCTCTTAAATTACTTTTACAGGTAAATACTTGAGATATTTACCTATAAATTTTATATTTGAGTTATTTCCAAATTCTGCTCATAAAATCCTTTATAGGTTCAAACAATTTGGGTTGCTTAGAAAACCCTCAAATCCGGGTCAGTACACTTATAAGAGGAATATATCATTACTTTTAAATAATTTAATAAAACCATTTTAGAGAACTATAGTTAAGATAAAACAATACAACTTTCATGTTTAACACTTCTCCAAATTCAGCTTCTAAGTATACAGAATGGGTATCCCAAGATTTTGTTCAGTTCAAAACCTAATTTCCCAATTCAAGTTCAATAAATCAAGTTCTATCTTATACTCTATATTCAATTAAAGCTATCAAATATTTCAATTAGCTTCATTATACACTCATACACATTAATAAATAAAAATAAATATTTTTTTAAAATTTTGTTTGTGTAGGATGAATCATTGAGAGAAAAGAAGAGGAAGAGACTTTGAAACTTTAACATAAAAATCTATTTGTCTATGCTTAAAATGAAATTTGGAGACAAGATTTACAATTTACCTTGAAGTTTGATGGATTCATGATGGAGAGCATGAGTGAGCCGGCCCTCTTTGGAAGAAAATGAGCTATAATTTTCCTTTTTGACAAATGATGGAAATGAGGTGATTTAATGTATTTAAGATAAGCTTTAGTTTGAATGAATGATGTTGATTTATTAAGGATGATCCAATGGCTAGTATTTTTAACTCAATTTTGAATTTACAAAATTCATTAATGAAAAGATAAATATGAACATTTTGGTGATAGGAAAATTTTAATTTCCTTTTAAGAAATTCCATGATTATGTAATAAATTTGACTAATAAAAATATGGGGTCCACTAATTCTTATCTTACCACCATAATTCAACTTGTAAGAAAATCAAAATTTTTCCCTTAATTGGCAGGCAATAGTATACTTTCAAGTGAATAAGCTGACCACAAAGAAATGATTACAGTTGAGACCCTCAAATAGTTCAAAAAGACAAGGGTAGTAAGGATATTTCCCTTTGCATGTGTTTCAATAAAGTGACTTATATCTTGTAAGATATAACTTTTGAGAAGGAGAATCGTACGATATGAGAAGTTTATTGGAAATAATAAAAGAGTAAATGAAAGCAATAGTATTACTGACAAGTATATAGTACAATGACGGATAGAGTGAAAGGATTGTTCAATTTTAGAAGGAACACACTATGAATAAGAAGTTGAAAGGTTTTTTTTAAAAAAAGAAATTGAAGCAAGTAATCGTTTTGGTTAAATATAATCATGATGATAGTTACCATTCCTATATTGGAATGATTACTTGTAAAGCACTGAACAAAAGAAGGTAATGATCTCAGATCTATTGGATAAAACAAGTGATTAATGTTAAAGGGAAAAATGGAAATAAATTGTCCTTTCGATTTGTTAAAACCTTTGAAATTCAAACAAGAATAGAGAGAGATATGCTACAGGCTAATTCTGTCTCAGTGATGGAACAAGTTAACCCAATGTCGCACTTAGCATGTGGAGAAGAATAGTAAAAAAGTATCGAGATAAAGCAAACCTTACGATCATAGTTTATCGACAAGAGTAAGATTTTGAAGGAAATGCAACCGAGGAAGCAATAGAAATACTGCAACGATAATTCAATAAGATTGAGTTCCTTAAAATTTGAGGACGAATTTTCTTAAGAAGGGTATAATGTAATACCCCATGTTCATGCGATTCATAATAATAGTCATAACGGCATAGAAAGGGAAAATCGAATGGTAAATGAATTGATAGAGCCGAACGTGGTCCTCAGAATAGTTAATCGTGCTTAATTAAATTTTGAATTTATTTTGTATTGATTATGACATTCATGTGTATACATGTTGATATGAATGTGATTGAACTGAATATGTTTGAATATATGTATTGGTAAATGAGTATGGTAATATATACCATAAAAAGGGCAAA
>CATKHJ010128153.1:0-10411 GCA_949750685.1 Vernicia montana | reverse complement strand
TATATATATATATATATATATATATATATATATATATATATATATATATATATATAATGAAAATAATATTAAAATATTTAAAAATCATAAATTATTAAAAATAAATATATAAATAGAAAGTAGAATACTTATAAATTAAATAGAATATTCTAGAATATATATTTTCACATTATTATATATTTTTAAAAAAATTAGAGTGTACTTATTCAATATCATAATTAATTATTTTTTAATTTGTATCATTTATTCTAATAATATAATTAAATTTTATTAATAATTACAACTATTATTATATAAAAAAATAAATAGAAAAAGTGAAATTATATATATACACACACAAATGTTTTTGTGAGTAAATATAAAATATAAGTTAAAAAAAGGTAAAGATAAAGAAAGAAAAAAAGAAAAAGTGTAAAGAGCCATATGTGTGTGTGTGTGTGAGAGAGAGAGAGATAACGGACTTAACAGAGAAAATGAGTGCATTAGCCTGTTTTTATAACATTAGGCGTATATCCGCGATTTGAAAAATATAAATTGTCAATCTACTATTTTTGCCAAACCCTTAGGGTATATTTGCACCTTATCCCAAACCAAAATAAAATAGAATTAAAAACTAAAGATAAACATCGAACATCCTCTAAAACTAAATGAATTGGTTGCAGACCTGTTGTTTGCAATTTAATACTCAAAATCACAGATATTTAGTCACTTTCAACAATTATATCAAGACATTCTATTGGGGAAGTCATCTCTATACCTTCTCGCAAAGCCAATGCCTTTGCCATCATCACATCACAGTTGAGCTTTAGTTTCTTCTGTATTGACTTCATAACATTTCCTTCATGGTTTCGCAAAACCACATCAACTCCAACTAGTCCTTTTACTTCGTCAAGGGGCATATCAACATTTATTAAGATGACTTACTGATCTTGATTTTGGTGCTTGGTGAATGCGATAATCATGAAGAAATGCAACAACGCTCTTTATTGTCATAACAGCATCCTCAACAATCATCTCATGCCACTTCTTGTTTCTAGCGCCCCAAATTGCCCATAAGATTATTATAAATAAAGAGAACTCTTATGAAACTAGATCAACAAGCATTCCTTGAAGAAAATCAAATGAATTCAATACTTGCAAAATAACAAATTTATCCTAAAAAGGTGAAACTTGCCAAATTCATTTGGCATCAGAACAATAAACGAGGACATGAATTTGGAACTCTACATGACAACCACAATTTTGACACCTCACATTCATAGCCACTCCTCTTTTTTATAAATTGATCATGCAAGGGAGATACTCAATACTAGCTCTCCATATAAAATTTTTAACTCGAGGTGGCAGCCATGAATTTCATACTTTCTTCTAATTTAAAGATTCTGACCTATGAGACCTGGAACCTTCTTCATCTTGACTAAATATTTTTTTCTTGCTAAATGGTAACTCATCTTCACAGTGTAGGAGCCTGAGTTAAAATCTCTAGTATATAATATCGTAGATATGGTACTTACTTATATAGACATTCATAATCGTATTCAACTCCTCCTCTGAGAACACTTGCCTTATCAGAGACGATCTCTACCACTGACTGTCAAAATAATTAATTCACACACTCTCGCTTTTAAAGACAATAGCCCATTATCATGGAAGGACAATAAATATGCATAACTTGAAATCCATCTATCTTTAAAAATTTGAACTGAAAGGCCATTGCCAATCCTCCAAGAAACTCTCTGCTCTAAATGTATGAGGGAGAGAATCTAATAGAAACCTCTAAAAAAGAAAAGCGTGGAAAGTACCTGGACTTTAGAACTCGAGCACACAGTGAATGTGGATTTGATAGAATTCTCCATCTCTGTTTAGCAAGAAAAGAGAGATTAAAAACATGAAACAACCTAAACCCTAAACAACCAAGTGCCTTGGATTTGCAAAGTTGCTCTTTTGATGCCTAATGAGTGCCTCTCTCATTAGTAGCATTGCCACAAAGGAATCTGTTAACCATCCACTGCATTTCCTCATAGAAAGAAATATGAATTTTGAAGCAATTCATAACATAATTAGGAATAGCCTGAACTATTGACTTAATTAGCACCTTTTTCCTTGCTCTAAAAAGGAACTTTTCCTTCCACCCTTTCACCTTCTTCCATACATGATCTTTGACCTGATTAAACACCTCCTTCTTCGATCTCTAAATGCAAGTAGGAAGGCTCAAGTACTTCATGTGTCTGTCAATCACTGGGACTCCAAGAATGGCAGATAGTCCCATTCGATGTTCTTCACTAACATTACTACTAAAACTTACCTCAGATTTGCTCAAATTCACTTGTTGCCTTGAAGCCACTTCGCATTTTGTTAAAATCTCCCGAATTTCATCACATTCAACTGGATTTGCTCTAGCAAACAGTACACTATCATCAGAAAAGAAAAGGTGTGAAATCATTGGACTGCCCCTTGCCACCTTAATGCCATGGAGTTCACCCAATACCATTGCTTTCCTAAGCAAAGATGAAAATCCCTCTGCACACAACAAAAATAAATAAGGTGAGAGAGGATCGCCTTGACGGAGACCTCGGTTAGGCTTAACCATGCCTTTCGATTGCCTATTAACTAGGAAAGAGTAAGAAACAAAGGATAAACACTGCATAACTAAAGAAACAAAATGATTCAAAAAATTCATCCTTTTCATAATAGCTTCTAAAAAAACCCATTCAACTCTGTCATACGCCTTACTTATATCCAATTTAATCGCCATATAGAACCTTCTTCTTCTTTTTTATAAAATGATAAGACTCAAAGGCAATAATTGCGTTATCAATGATTAACCGCCCCGAAACAAAAGCGCTTTGGTTATCACTAATGAGAGATAGTAAAACCATTTTCAATCTATTGGAAAGAACCTTAGAGATAATTTTGTAAACTACATTACATAAATTGATACGTCTAAGGTTTTTCATCGTTTTTAGATTTTGGACTTTAGGGATTAAAGTCGCAAAGGTGTGGTTTAGACTATGTGGAATAACTTTAGAAACTAAAACAAACATCACAGTGTTTACTACATCATCTCCAACTATATGCCAAAATTTCTTTAAAAAGAGAGCTGATATGCCATCAGGTCCAGGAGACTTACAGGGATGCATCTATTTCAGGGTTGCTGTAATTTCTTCAATAATGTAAGGCTAAAGCAAAAAAGTCCACAAACTCATCAGACACCTTGGAATCCATAGAATTCAATACTAGTTTAACCTACATAGGAGCTTGTGATTGAAATAGATTTTTGAAATAGTCCAAAATAACTTGACTAATTGCTTCGTCCCCAGAGTGAAGTCGTCCCTCATCATCTTTCAAAGATTTAATGGAATTTCTTTTTGTGTTTGTCCGACACTTTCTTGTGAAAAAAGCTTGTATTTTTGTCACCACCTTCCAACTAGACCGCTCTAGATCTGACACGCCAATAAGCTTCATTATGGGCCATAATTTCTTCAATTTCCTGCAAAACTACCTTCCAATTACTTATACAATCAAAAGAAGGTGCATGACCTTGTAATTCTCACAACTCCTCTCTCAATTGCTTCACTTTTTTCTTGTAATGCCCAAAACTATTTCGGTTCTAACTTTCAAGAGATTCGGCACAAGCTTGAATTTTTGCTTGGATTTGAAACAGCAAATCATTGAAACCAGCTAGACCGCACCACTATTTCACACTCTGGACTTCAAATCCATATGGGTTTGAATCTAAATAATCTTCTATGCTCCACCTGTTTTCTATTACTCGTACAAATAGACAATAACACAAGCGCGTGATCTGAATGTTCACATGTAAGATGTTGTACTTGAAACGAAGGCCACAATCCCATCCAATCATTTGTATTGAGAAATCTATCAAGCCTCTATTGTACATTGTCTGTTGCTATTCGCCCATTATCCCAGGTGAATATATATCCCATTGTGAGGCCTCGCCCGAACGCCCCTCCTCTCGCTCGGGAAAATGATGATTTGCCTTAAGGAAAGGCAAGCGATTTTTAAGGGAGGTTTATGTACGAGTTTCGGTGCTCACGATTGAAAATGGCTATCGCCTCGAAAAATTAATTTTATTTTTTGAAAGTGTTCGGGAGTCGCCACCATAATTTATTTTTAATGGAAAAATTAAAGAAAAATCCAATTTAACTCTAATTTATTAATTCTTGATTAATTTGCTCAAAGATAAAGTCACTAGTCCTCGAACTAGGTTGAACTCGGGGACTAGGTTTTTAGTTTTAAAATAATCTTAATTTGACTATTGAGTTTAATTTGACTTCAAAAATTGATTTCATGAATGACAAATATTAATGACGATTGTAAAGTGCATGATCATGGCATATTTATGAAACATATGGAAAATAAAGAGCAAGTATTTAAATATCCACAAGCAAAGGAGAGTATTTCCTCTAGCACTTATGGGTGGTAGGAAAATCACAAGATCGCTCTTTTACTTCAAAGTAATTAAATTGACTAATAACATTAATTAAAATTTACAATGTACAATGGATTTATATTGGAAAATAAATGGGGGAGGGGATTGATTGAGATTTGGATTTGAAACTTGGATTTAGATTCCAAACTTGCCTACGTACCCCATAGAATGGGGATCAAGACCCATGTGGTTCATGCCATGGTGTGGTGGAAGAGTTTAAGGATCGGTCAGATTTAATTGAATTGAATTGATTTGGGGTTTAAGTGAGGGTAAGAGATTATACCTTCTTTTTGGGTTTGTGTGGTGGGAAAGTATTTTGCCGAAGCGGAGTTCCATTTCGTAAAACAAGATTGGTTTCAAAAGAAATTAATTTGGTTGCTTAATTACCCAATTTTAATTAATTAAGGTGATTAATTAAAAAGATTAATTAATCGTATTAAGTTGAAGATTAATTAATTAAAAAGAATTTAATTAATTAATTTTAATTAATTAGGGTGATTACTCAAAATGAGTGTGAGAAAATTAATTAGAGAGAAAAAGAGAAGAGAACAAATGGATAGCTATCAACAAGTGCTCTTGGGGTGAAGAGAAATGAAGAATGGAGGGGGGTATTTATAGGAAAAAATGAGGGGTGAAAAGACCAAAAATGGCTCAAAAAGTAAACTGGGACAGGGGTAAAAATGAAATTTTCGCACACAGGGGTACGATTGCCAGAATGGTTTGCGGACGTGCATTAGAACTACGTACGTTCGCTTGCGAGGTTGGCAGACGTCTGCCAGATGACCTGGCAAACGCGCCAGACGGCTTGGCGGACGCGCCGGGCCTTTTGGCGAACATGTCAGTACGACGTGTGTTAGCGCAGACAGGCCAAGCCACGTGCGGCGTCTGCGAAACAGTCTCGCAGACGCGCATAAGCGGCCTGCGACCGCGCAGACCTGGCTCGCAGATGTCCGTGAGGTGGCTTGGTTTTTAGGACTTCTCGTTCTCCGGTTCAGCTTTCGAGATTCCTAGGTCAGTTTTTGAGGATTCCGGCTCAATTTCTTGGGTATTCTGAAGTCTTAAAAATTACCGGTCAGTGGCGTTGGATCCAAAATTAATTATCGGACAGTTTGACAGTCAGTTTTGAGAAAAATCTAGTCAGTTTTGGGAAAGTACTGTCTGGTACAAAAAGTCCGGTCAGGATCGAAAAAGTGTCAGTTTGGATAGAAAAATATTCTGGTCAGCTCTAATGAGTTCAGGAATAATTTTGGAGGTGCTAAAGCGAGGATTCACAGTTGCCCCCTCATCAAAACCATCTATTTGTTAGACAATTTTGATGAGTGTGAAGCCGGGAGTTTTGATGGGTCTAGAGATGGGAAATGATTTTGGATGCATTGAAGTGATTCTGGTAATTTTTAGAGTCTGATTTGACAAGTTTTGGGAGACTAGTGAATTTTCAGGTTCATTAATTTTCTAGTCTTATTAGCATAAGGAATGCTTTTCTGTTTGGAAGGTAGGCAAATTAGGTGTCTATGGATAGAGAATAATCATATGAACATGTAGGGACTTTCGAATCTGGATTCCGAGTTAAAATGGGTTTGCAAATATATTTTACTCAATTGGATAATTGTAAGACACTTTTTTACTGTGCAGCACTATACAGTTACTATGCAAGTACTGTGCAAGCAAGCCTGCACCATGTCATTCTTTGCACCATTTCAATCTTCCTTTTTGCTCACAACGTGAGCTTCTTCTTCAACCTTTTTTTTTTTTTACCAATGAATAATTCCTTTTCTATATATATATATATATATATATATATATATATATATATATCTTTATGACAATTTTGCTTACCTTTTAACCTATTGTCTTGCTTTTCAAGTTTAGCATTTTGCAACAATGACTTCGAGATCTAGATATGGAGCTTCCTCTTTTCGCCGCACTGTTACCTCTTCGGTGAGTGGTCTGCGGGAGCGCATTTATGAGCCGCCTAAAGACAACCCGGATCCATCGCTCCTCCTGCAAAAGCCAAATATGCATGTCTCATATGATGGGCATTTGGCGGTCAGTATTCTTCTTACTTACTTTTTTTTTTTTTTGAGCTTTCCTTTTTAAAAATTTTCTTGTCATTTGCATGTATATACACTGTTTTGAATATAGGCCATGACGATAAAGAATAGGGGTGGACGATGCCACTTGGCGGAGGTGATTAGGTGTGTCACCCCGGAGAGTGGTGTCCGGGCATTGCTAGAGCCCACTGGTTTCGTTGACTTCTTGAAGGTGAAGACACTTGACCATGCCAACATGAACTTGATCAGGGCTTTGGCTGAGAGGTGGTGGGATACCACCAATACCTTTTATTTTTCTTGTGGGGAGTTGACTTGAACTCCGATTGACTTGTACATGATCTCGGGGATGCATTTTGGGATTCGATCCTTAGATATATGAAATGATTGGAGCGTGACCTTCTCCCCTGAAGAGATGAAAAACCTGATTGGCTTCTATCCCCCTAGGGATAATATCTATGTTAGGCATACCTTTTTGCATGAAAAGTTGAACTGGATGGCGACGAGCGACTTTTGACGAAGCCGTTGCTAGGTTATGTTTGCTGATCATTATGGGTTGTACTTTTACCCATAATATGAGGGACACGGTGGACTTGAATGTCCTTCCCAGCTTGGCTCACACGGATGCATGAGATCAGTATGATTGGAGAGGTGCAATTTTGAGCACGATGTACCATAAGATGATAAATCTGTCTCGGGGGTGCATCTTATCTGTTGGTGGGACGACTCTCATTTGGGAGGTATATATATTTTGATCATGCTTCTTTGCCTTGCTCTATGGATTTCTTTTCTGTTGTTCTGACAGCTCTGTGTCACAGCTTTGGGCCTACGAGTACTTCCCTTTTATCGCCCCTAGGCTAATCAAGCAGCAGTTATAGGATTTTCTGGCTGGGGTGAGATGGGAGGAATCGAATCGGGGCATCCCTTGTAGTCATACCCTGTTGACCATTCGTGCATTCTTCGACCATCGGAATGATCATAAGGTATTTTTCTTGTCTTTTACCTCTTTCCTGCTATCTTTTTCTGACTTGCTTGTTGATTTTTCATGGTAGATTGCAAGACCTTTTTCGAAGGACCTTTCCCGTAGACGGGCGTTATTGCGATCTCCCTACTTTCGGCTATACTACCTGGGCGAGAGAGTCCATTTCCAGACTATATGATCCTAGTGTGTACCCGGCTCTCCACCGATTGATATGCGTTATGGGCTTGATATCTGGATTTGCTAGGAGCTTTTCAATGGTAGGAAGGCATATCTGCATCAGCGTCCCAACCTAAACTATTTGGAGTTCTGTGATAGATTCATGATGCGTGAGATTACACTGCGGGGATGATCTTCCACTGCCTCTACCACCCCAAGGGAGCCCATTCCCCCGGTGGCTCCTGTGGCTCCTTCTACTGGTTCCTCCGGAAGTCAGGTTCCCGAGTTTGGTCATGACGCTGGCCCTAACCATTGTACTGGCAGGGTGAATTGGAACACAGAATATCAGATCCCTGAGCATATTGGATATCATAGTGCAGATGGTGCCATGAGGACATGGTAACTTCCTGATGTTGTTTGCCTGAGCGAGCGGATGATCCCTGACGATATTGCCGAGGTACCTTATATGTTTCTTCTACCTTTGGAAATGATTTTTAGGTAGGATTTTCATTATACCCCTTTTGTGCTTGGAAAGGATCCAAAGCATCTGACATTATTCTTTACGTAGGTTCTTAGAGAATACGCCTGATGCACTTACCGCATCTCTCGCAGGATAGAGGTGGCTATTGCCGGACTTCTCACACGCTTTGACATTTCAGAGTCGCAAGGAGTAGATGATGAGGATGCTCCTCGGAGGAGGAGGAGAGGAGGCTGGTGGCTAGGCTAACACTAACTTCCACTTGCTTTCTGTTGTTGTTGTTGTTTTTTTTTTTCTTCTTTTTACTCCCTTGACAGGAGGTAGTACTTATTCGGATGACTGTATCTTTAATGCCCCTGGCAGGCGGTAGCACTGTCTGGATGACTGTATCTGTATGCCCCTGGCGGGCGTTAGTATTGTCTGAATGATTGTATCTGTTGTGACTATATACAGATGTATGCACTTTTATTTTATGTTATGTGTTTCGATGATGCCGATGATGCATGCTCGTGTACGCATGATTTATTATCTGACTCTTTCAATGTTTCATTCTACCATGTATGCTTATGTGACATGAATGCATGTTCCGCAATGAAAAATTATATGTTGTGTATGCAATTTATGAGCAAAGAATGCATGACCTGAGACCTGACTTCTGCTGAATTATGACTCCATTTTGTTGTTTTTACTTGATCCCGGTTTCGAAAAACTCTGAAAAAATCTTATTTTGAATTTTCTGTCCCAATGAGGGAAGAAAAACAGTTTGAATTCGTACTGTGGGATCTAACTTATGCTGTGAGGGACCAGAAAGCTGAAAAGGCAGGAAAAGCTACGGCGTCCACCGGAAGCAATGGCAGATCCGCCATTCCTTCTGCGACAGCAGCTAAGTTGCTTGGCGGATCCGCCTAGAGCACTGGCGGATCAGCCATTACTTCCGGTGGCAAAGACATTTTTTAGCAGTTTTCCTCTCTCTTCTTGATGTGATGTCCATTTGCTTATAAATAGGCTCCCATTCCAAGGAACGAGCATATTTTCTTTATTTTTGTGCCGAAACTCTGCTCGTTTCTCAAATTTTTCTCTAGTTTTCATTCTTCTATTATTTCTTCACTTATTTTCTTTCAATTTTCACATTCATAGAGCCGTATTTTAGTCATAGCTGTGAGGCCTCGCCCGAACGCCCCTCTCCTCGCTCGGAGAAATGGATGGCTTAAGGAAAGGCGAGAGCGATTTTTAAGGGAGGTTAAGGAACGAGTTTCGGTGCTCACGATTGGAAGCGGATATCACCTCGAAAAATTGATTTGATTTTTGAAAAGGTTCGGGAGTCACCACCCTAATTTATTTACATGAAAAAATTAAGGAAAAACTCATTTTGACTCCAATTTACTAATCTTAGAATAATTTACCCAAGGATAAAATCACTAATCTTCGAACCAAGTTGAGCTCGGGGACTAGGTTTTTGGTTTTTAATAATCTCGATTTGGCATTTAAATTTGATTTGACTTTTTGAAAAATGATTTCATGGATGACAGATTTTGATGTCAATTCATAATGCATGAGCATAACATATTTTATGAGACAGATGGAAAAATAAAGAGCAAGTATTTAAAGAGCGAGTATTTAAACATCCACAAGTAAAGGAGAATATTTCCTCTAACCCTTATGGGTATTTAGAGAAATCACAAAATCGCTCCTTTACTCAAAAAATGATTAACTAAATTAATTACAATTTACATGGAAATGAATGGGGGAGGGGATTGGTTGGGATTTGGATTTGAAACTTGGATTTAGATTCCAAGCTTGGCTACGTACCCCATTGAATGAGGATCAAAACCCACGTAGTTCGTTCCACTATGAGGTGGAAGGGGGTTTAGAAATCGGTCGGATTTGATTGGTTTGGTTTGATTTGGGATTTGAGTGAGGGTAAGAGATTATACCTTCTTGGTGGGTTTGAGTGGTGGGAGAGTGGTTTTACCGGAGCGGAGTTCCGTTTCGAAAAATATGATAATTTTGAAAAAGGGATTTGATTACTCAAACTTTAATTAATTAAAAAGATTAATTAATTAAAAGGGTTAATTAACCACTTGAGTGAAAAAATAAAAAAAGAATTAATTAATTAATTAAAATTAATTTTTAATTAATTAACTAATTGAGAGTTGGTGGAAAATAAAAAAAAAAGGATTAATTAGTTAATTAAAATTAATTTTTAATTAACTAACTAATTAATTGGAGAGAGTAAAAGCTAATGAGAGAGAGAGAGAAAGCAATTTGGAAAGTTCAACAAAATGCTTTGGTGT
>CATKHJ010128147.1:0-16565 GCA_949750685.1 Vernicia montana | reverse complement strand
TAAATTCTTTTAATTCAAATCAATTGAAAATAAGATGATGCTTTATGTCTAGGTTCAATGAACCTTAAGAAACATAATAAACCACTTTTCTTACAATTTCATTTCTAGCACAATAAATTACCAAAACGGTCCACCAACTTTCTACTATTCATGCTTTATGGCAATAGCTACTCACCTTTTAATCACTTAATACATATTAATCACATATACTCATTCATATACTTGTTGAATTTAATTATAAATTCAACAATAATTTCTCATGGAATTTAATCACAAATTCAATGACTCACTTCTCATGCAATCACATTCAATTCATATTTCAAATCATTAAGTATTCAATTGAATCTATACTTGTACAAAATAAATTCTCTAAGGTCTAGGGTATTACAGGAACAGGATTGGCCTGGTTCAGATTTAGGGTGGTCTAGTCCAAAACTGTGTTTGGACTAGTCAGTTTGAGGCTAGCTTGATTAACTATGGCCCGCACTTATTTGATGATGGATTGCCTGTGTTCTTCAAATTAGGCTTGTTGAGTATTCAGAATTGCTTGAAAATTCTCCTCTTGTTTCTTAAGGAGATTGGTCATAAATGTAATCAGGGCAACCATGTCAGTTGGATCAGCCATTGATACCTTTAAGCAAAAAACCAAAAGAAACCCTGTAAGTGGCGGGTGAGTATATGGAAAGAGTATATAGATTCTGAGGGAAAAGAATCTCTTATGGTGTTGTGGGCCAACTGTTATTGGGCTTTGAGTTTGATGGGCCAAAGGTATTGGGTTTTGAGAATTTTCTTAAGTAGAATGGGCCAATGCTTTGGGCTTAGAGTTTCATGTTATGCCAAATATATTGGGCTTAAAATTTTTAGGGCGAAGGTGATTGGGTCAAAAAGTGTTTAACCCTTCCTCGGTTCAAGGTTCCACTTAAAATGAATACATGTTGTGCAGTATGGATGTATGATGAAGATGCAGATGTGTAAGGGTTTTGCTTTATAGAACATACAACCTAAGGTTAGGTTCTAGGTTCATTACATGAAAAAGTAAGGATAGCTTGAATTGGGTACCCGTCACACTAGAACAGCTATATACCTAACCACATGTGAGTCAAGGAGCCTCACGTGGGTCCAGCAATACGTGCATACTCGTTACACATTTAAAAAGGATTTAAAGGATATGTCGCGGGCTGGATGATTTCACTATCGGCAAATAGACCCAAGGAGGGTTACCCACTCGATGTTACTTTCTATCCAGTGTTTTCCTAAGAAACTAGGATTTTGGACAAAGAGTCCATATGTAATGATGCATGAAAAGCTATTTTGAAACAAAAGCCAAACTTTATTTTTACCAAAAGTAATCCGCTTTTATCTTTTATTTAAAAAAAAGATTTAATTGTTCCCAGTGGAGTCGCCAACTGTGAGGCCTCGCTCGAGCACCGGTCCGATCCGCTAAAGGAATCAAAATGCTCTTCGGGAGAAACTCCACGCTTGGAACCTGCTATGAGTTTGAAAAATTGGATTTTGTAATTTGGCATTGAAAAGGGAGTCGTCACTTTAATTTTATTGGAAAAAATTAAAGAAAAACCCAAATGAAATTGACTCCAAATTATTTAATTAATCCCACTTAAAAAGCACTAATCCGCAAATTACCAAAGAGGGCTTAAGGATTAGGTTTTGGTAATAAACAGTAAATTTCTTTAGTTTGGCTAAAATACGAAATAACTTTTATGTATGCATGAACATGGATTAGGATGATGAATGAAACTGTTATTAATGGTGATACAAGAATTATATGAATGACAGTTATTAGAGATAAATCGAAGGCAAAATAAGAAAGAATGATCTTTCCTCTAGCCCTTATGAGTACTAGGGAAAGCACATATTCCTCAATTAATTTAATAAAGGAAATGCATAAAGGAAAATAAAGCAATAAAAGAAAGATAAAATAAAAAGGAGAAAATATTATTTAAAATATTTTGGAGTTGATACCTTAAAGATTGGCATGCTTGTGTATCCCTTTGAATGGGAATCAAACCCCATGCAGTTTTTCCTTCTTACAAAAGAGAGGTTTACTCAAAAGAGATTTGATTTGATTTATTAATTTAATTCAGATTTTAAATTAATAAATTTTAGATATTTTCATATCTAGACCTAAATAATATGTAAGATGAATTCTATATCTGATTTTAGAATTACAGAATGCAAGAGAAAGGGATTATACCTTTGCTTTTCTTGACTTTTTCAAGAAGGGGGCGAGCTTGGCTCCGGCTTCTGAGCTCTACTTCGGATTAGGAACTCAAAATAAAACAATAACAACTTTAAATTAAAATAAATTTGGTGGGTGATGGATTTGGATATGGAAAAGTGATTTCAGTGTATCGAAATTGACAGAGTTTTAGTTATAAAAAAGGGTGTTTTTCGAATTCCTCCAATCTCCTCCTTTTTCCTCCCTTTCTGAAGGGGGGAGGGACTATTTATAGAGAATAGGTAGAGAGGAAACGGGCGGCATGCAGGCGGTTTCTGGCCTGGCTCGGTCTGGTTCGGTCTTGTTTGCCCGGATCAACCCGATTTTATACTGTTTTGGTCGATTTTGGCCCGATTTGGGTCCGATTTGATTATATGGGTTCGTAACTGAAAATCGATTATCTGAAGGTGCAATTTTAAGGGTTCACACCACTGTATCTCTTTGTAGTCTGAAAGACAATCTCAGGCCATACAACATGATAACTCCTCAACCAACCACCCCTAATGGCCCTAGCAATAGGAGCTGTGAGCTGCACAGACTCTAAGAAAGGTACAACAAGGGGAACATCCTAAATCTGGCCCATTTGCCTTAGAACCGTCGTCCCCTGGTAAAAAATCAACCATCTCAGACCCAACAAACATACTACTCGATACCCCTAGCTCATGGTCATGAAGGACCTGATACCATACCACTGACAATGCCAAAGTATGTCCTTCGGGGCAAGCTCCAGCAACCACCCTATCCACTCCTTAACTAAACCCTAATGAACTGAGATAGGATGTATGCGGCACTGCCAGGCTGTATAAGGGCTCTTCACCAGGGCAGTCACAACCTTGAGGTGATCCATGAGCCAAACCTGCACAACAACCCAAAACCTAGAATCAAACATCCATAAAACACCAATAACAGGAAGGGTAAGAACACACATACTTTTTCCTCACCTGAAGAATAACGGGAGAAACAATCCATCTCTTCAAGCCCCTGCACTGCACTCTAAACTCAGCAACGTCTCATTTAAGACAACCCCGGCCACAAAGCGGCTCTGCTCCATCTGGAGTACTAAGCCCTTCACTATGGCATCGCCCCATCTAACAGAACCAGGGAACAGATACCCCGCTATCAAACAAAAAACTAGAACCCTCATCCTGAGTCTCTTTCTCCTCATATCCCTAAAGTAACTGACATCCTAAAACTCTGCAATCACTGCAGTCAGGTCCACCTGACCATCGATAACCATCTGGCTCGCAATATCCTTGGGCATGTCCAAGAACTCCTGAAAAATTAAAAAATGTCCCACTCTAAACTCAGGCACCACCAGAACAGCCTCAAGATCACAGCCAAGTATGGCACTGAACTCCTAAAAGGTAGGACATAGCTCCTCCATAGCTGCACCAAAGCAAAAAAACACGGGCCATTAGATCCAAGAACCTAAAACAGACCCTCAGAAAATCTCAATCAACTCATACTCCCCACGGAGTCACCATCGCCACAATACCATATCTCCCCAAGTTGATTCTCTCCACTTTCTCGAGTTTCTTGGTCCATAAGTGCATGTTATGGCTAAAATACGGCTCCATAAGTGCGAAAATTGGAAGAAATAAAGGAAGAAAGAGCATAAGACTGAAAATTGGAGAAAATTTTGAGAAACGGGTAGAGTTTTGACACGAAAATCAAGAGAAAATGCTTGCTACCTCGAAATAAGGGCCTATTTATAGGTAAATAGGTATCACACTAAGAAAAAACATAAAAGCTGCCTAGAAAATGGCTATGCCGCTAAAAACTTTAGCAGATCCTCAACCACTCTGAGCGGATCCGCCATCCCATTTGGCGACCGCCGCCAAAAGTATCAGCGGATCCGCCAATATTTCTAGTGGACGCGGTAGCTTTTGCAACAATTTATGTCCCTTTCAGATTTTCTGGTCCCTACAGTATGACTTTGGGCCCCACAATACGAATTCAAGTTGTTTCCTTCCTTCCTTAGGGTAGGCATGCTTGGAATCTACATGGGTTTTGATCCCTATTCAATGGGGGTAAGTAGGCATGCTTAGAATCTAAATCAAAATCTCAAATCAAAATCCCAATTAATCCCCTTCCCCTTTTATTTTCAATGCAAATATCAATTTATACTTTCTTGTAAATTTTAATTAATGTAATTAGTCAAACTAGTTATTTTGGAGTTAAGGAGCGACTTGTGGTTCTCCTAGAATTCATAAGGACTAGAGAGAACACTCTCCTTAGCTTATGGATGTTTTTAATTACTTGCTCTATATTTTTTCCATACACTCATAATTATGCCATGATCATGCACTTTAAATCGTAATTAATACTCGTCATTCATGAAATCAATTTTTAAGTCAAATCAAACTTATGAGCCAAGTTTAGATTATTTAAAATCAAAAACCTAGTCCCCGAGCTCAACTTGGTTAGAAGGCTAGTGACTTTGTCCTTGGGTAAATTAATCAAAAATTAATGAATTGGAGTCAATTTGGGTTTTTCCTTAATTTTTTCATTTAAATAAATTAGGGTGATGACTCCCGAATCCTTTCAAAAATTAAATCAATTTTTTGAACAATAATCATTCCAATCGTGAGCACCAAAACTCGTACCTAAACCCCTTAAAAATTGCTCGCCTTTCCTTAAGGCTCCCGAGTGAGGGGGGGCGTTGTTAGACCTCGACTTAACGCCCCTCCCCTCACTCGGAAAAATGTTGCCTTAAGGAAATGCGAGCGATTTTTAAAGGAGTTAAGGTACGAGTTTCGGTGTTCACAATTGGAAACGGCTATCGCCTCGAAAAATTGATTTGATTTTGAAAGAATTTGGGAGTTGCTACCCTAATTTATTTAAATGGAAAAATTAAGGAAAAACTCAATTTGACTCCAATTTATTAATCTTTGATTAATTTACCCAAGGATAAAAGTCACTAGTCCTTAAACTAAGTTGAGCTCGGGAACTAGGTTTTTGGTTTTAAATAATCTCGATTTGGCTTTTAAGTTTGATTTGACTTTGAAAAATTGATTTCATAAATGATAAGTATTAATTGTAATTTAAAGTGTATGAACATGGCATAATTATGAATGCATGTAAAGTAAAGAGCAAGCAATTAACTAATAGCAGTAATTAAAATTTATAAGAAAGCATAAATTAAAATAAAAGGGGAAGGGGATTGATTGGGATTTGGATTTGAGACTTGGATTTAGATTCCAAGTGTGCCTACATACTCCATTGGATGGGGATCAAAACCCACGTAATTCATTCCACGGTGAGGTGGAAGAGTTTAAAGATCGATAATATTTGATCGGATTGATTTGATTTGGGGTTTGAGTGAGGGTAAATGATTATACCTTCTTTTTTGAGATTTGTGAGTGAAGGGTTTTACTGGATCGGAGTTCCATTTCGGAGAGGTGGATTGGATTTAAATTTGCTTTAAAGAAGATTAATTTAAAAGGATTGATTACTCAATTTTTAATTAATTAAAATGATTAATTAATTAAAGTGATTAATTAAAAGAATTAATTAATCGAATTGAGAGTATGATAAATTAGAATTAATTAATTAAAATTAAAGAGAGTTAAATTAATTTAGAGAGAGAGAGAGCAATAGAAAATTCGATACTAACTCTTGGTATAATTTGAAATGAAAAATGGAAGGGCTATTTATAAGAAATGAAAATGGGTGAAAAGACCAAAAAGGGCTTGAAAAAGTAATTTGAAACAAGGTAAAAAGGGCATTTTCGCTCAAAGGGAGTCGTCCGTGAGGGAAGGTTGTAGATCTGCAGATGGTCTGCGCGAGTCCGCAAGTGAAGCTCGCGGACGGCCTCCACAGCTCTTCGCAGACACGTGAGAGACGCTAGTGGCTCCACGAGTATACCTCGCAAACGTGCCAGCATCGTACTGACGCATCTAGCACGCATCAGTACGGCACGTGTCAGCAAATCTGCGCGGACACGCAAGACCGTCCGCAGCGGCCACGGTGATCTCGGCTCGTCCGCGGCGGCCACGATGATCTTGGCTCGTCTGCAAGGCCATCTTGCGGCTGCCGCAAGAATGCCTCGCAGAAGTCCTTGTGGCGCTCAATTTTCGTGCCTGTCCAACCACCTGCTCAGTTTTTGGGGTTTTTTTAATCAATTTTCTAGACTTTCGGGTCAGTTTTTGGGATATTTTAAAGTCTAAAAAATTACCGGTCGATGGCGGTAGATCCAAAATTAATTATCGGACAATTTGGCAGTTAATTTTGAGAAAAATTTGGTCAGTTTTGGGAAAATATTGTCTGGTACAGAAATTTCAGTCAGGATCGAAAAGGTGATGTCGGTCTGTATTGGAAGAAAATAAATCATTTACCTTTTGGGGGCGCTCCCCCCTTGACCCCTGCCCGCTAATCGGCTAGCAGGACCGCCGTACCGACTCTGTATAGTGTATGAAATTCAGTATGTGTCAAGCTGCAACAGCATCATGAGGGTGCAAAATTGAGGGTTCATAGACATTCGAGCGAGGAGTCACACACCTCCATCCCCATAAGCCTCTATAACAATCAGGGCAGTAACTTCTCCCTGTAATAATAAATATATGTTTGGCTGAGCATACGCCTAAGGTACTATTTCCCTCTCTAGGTAAGACACTGATAATTCATACCCTATCAGTTGAATCAACGATATACACGGTCTAATGGATTTTCCCCCACTAATAAGGGCATTATGTCACATACATGGTATATGGCTCGGTCATGGCTAGGTAGGTACAATAACAATACATTGGCCCAAATGGCCTTTCATTAACAATAAGCCAATAGTCAATAACATTAAGTTCAATAGCAAGGCTCTTCATCAATGGAATAATGAGGTTTTACAATAATCATAGTTTCAATTAACAATGGCAATAACAATGATGATAGCAATAATCACAATTCAATTTAGGTCATTTAGAGCAAATAAATCAATGAAAGATTAAACAAAAACATTTCATGGTAGGTTACCATGCATTAATATATTTTATAACTCACGTCATTTACTATAATTTCACCAATCAAGCTCAAATCACCTTAACTTGAATGAGGCTCATCAATTCCTTGGCTCACCTTGCCTACACATGAATCCCCAAATCAAATTATCAACTATGTTTCTTGAAACCTTAACCCCTAAGACTTGATTTCTCAAATCTAACCATGGATTCATAATCCATGTGTCTTGCTAGCAATTATATCTCATAGCCATTAAAAACCAACTTTAGTTTTAGGATTTCCTACACTTAGGGTTTCTATGAATCAAACTCAATAAAACTTATCTCTTGCGTCCAATGCCAAAAATACTATCTATTAAACTCATAACTCATAATTAAATGAAACTCAAATCAAAATCAAAATATTAGTAAACTTACCCACATATTTCTCTTTTCTCTAACCAATTACTCTTCCAAAGAAAAGAAGGAAGGAAGGAATTTCTCTCTGAATCCTTGAACTTCTCTTGAGATCTTGAGAGAAGAAATGAATAATCTAGGCTTTAGAGAAAAATAAAGGAGTTTTAAAGGGTTTAGAAGCTTTTGAAAGCTTAAAGAAATGAGGAAAAGAGCTTAAATTTCATCTTGGACCGACATACCCCTGATTATATAATTCTCGAGCCATAACTGTCACAACCCAACTTCGCAACTGTGACAGTCCTAGAGCATGGTTAGGCATAAGGTCATCGAAGACCCGTAGAACCATCTAACATACAATCCATATGGCATCATAGCAACTAACAACACATGCTCATCCCCAAGATCAGAACCTGAATACACATACACATCTAGTCCATCTCATCCACATACATGTTCTCATAATCACATACACATGCACCTACTAATAAGTCTCATACATACTTATATCATTCTTAGAATATTAAAGTAATACATATATCATCATCCACATAATTGACATTTAGGCCAAAAGAATATCCCTCTCAACACTCATGGAGCATCTAAAATAGACTTAAGTACAAATATATATTAAGTAGAGCAATCACATTAATCAAGTTGGTTCTTTAGGAAGAAGGAAGCTCGAAGAACCGAGCTGATAAACATTAATCTCCTTAAAAACATCAATAACAACTAGTGAGATAACTCAGTGAGTAAAGAATGTACTACCATACTTGTGATGCTAGGTGTTTCAAGACTAGCTCACAAGGATGGCTTTGTCTCATAACTCATCAAATAACTTACAATTTAGCAAATGGGCTCACATAGCTCATAAGGATCAATAACAAGTATGATACAAGAATAGATATATATATAGCTCATAAAAGGAATTATGGCTCATAAATATATGGAAATAGAAATCATCCTCGTAAAATATTAGGAGTAGAAGAACTTTATTAGCATACTCCCCCCCCCCCCCCCCCCCCATAAAAATAAGAGTAGAGGCTGGATTAGCATATTCTTCCTCGTAATATGAGCAGAGGTTTTTCATTAACATACTCTTCCTTGTGAATACATGAAACTAATTGAGTTTCACATCTAGGAGAATTTACCCTTCCTAGATAGGGTAGGATATTATACCTTATCTATCGGGTTACAATGTTCACAATGTCTGATGTTTTACCCACATTAATTAGGGATTTCGATTCCAATTAGGGTTATCACATATGAATAAGAATAATTATGGTTCACATAGTTCATATTGAAATAGATTCAAAGGTTATATGTTCATATACATATAGGTTCTCATGGTTCTCATAATCAAATAAACTCATATGGTTCACATGGTCCTTATAAATAAATAAGAATTAGCAAATGGCTAATCAAGAAATTATAAGATTTCATGAAGCAATTATGGTTTACTCTTACTCATTGTGGGTTAACAAATGAATAGGCATTATGCCTTATGAATTCAAATACAAGAATAATAGAATATTTTCTACTCACCTTTTTTGCTATATCCTTCCATATAAGCTATCACCTTTACCCTACTTAAAGCTCATCACTTTCTTGACTCACTTTGTCTACACATGAATTTCCACATCAATATCAACTATACCTCATGTAACCTTAATCACATAGCTTGTTTTCTTCAAATCTAACTATGGATTTTCAATTCTTAAGCTTTATTAACAATTATCTCTTAATCATTAACAATAGACTTGATTATAAGGTTTACACATTATAGTGTTTTCTATGAATCTAGCCCATCCCTTGCATTCAATGCCATAAACATCATCTATTAAACTTATAACTTGGGATTAAACCATAATCAAACAAAACACAAATGCAAAATCAAAGATTAGAAAGCTTACCTCAAGATTTCTCCTTTTCTCAAACCTATGGCTCCTCCAAAACAAGAAGGGTTGAAGGACTTACACTTAGATTAGTGTAATCTCTTGTAATCTTGGTAGAAATATGAACTATCTAGGCTTGAGAGACAAATAGAGAGGGTTTAGCATTTTTAGAATATATTAGAAATAAAAGGAAATGGGAAATAATATGTTTATGCCGAAGCTACTGATTTATAGGCCCCGACGGGTAACGAGCGTTACTCGTGAGTAACAGGCGTTACTCGCTGACTTCTCACTTCTGTCTCGACATGAGTAATAGGTGTTACTCTCAAGTAACTGGCGTTACTGGTTACTGTTTTTGCCATTATCCTCAGTTTCTGTCAAGGGCGTTACTCATTAGTAACTGGCGTGACTGTGCTACCCATTAGCTGCTGCCTCTCTTATTAACTACCATTGCACATTCTTCACTACCGTGAGCATAAAGTTACAGGCATTACTTATTAGTAACTGGTGTTACCCTACTAATATCAACAAACTTGGAAAAACATTAGTCTTAAATCCAAAACTCAACACATAATTCACATACACATAAAGATTCAACTAATACTCATACACATGCAACTCTTAACCCTTACTTACACATGATATCCAACTTTGAACTCAACCACATGATCAACAGAAAGTTTAAATGAACTTGGGGTATTACAATAATGGTCGTTACCAAGGTGTAACGTCTGTTACTACTAGTGGTCCAAAAAAAATCAATATCAGATAGAGAGGAAATTCATAGCCATGAACAATTAGTAACAAGTGTTACTAACATGTAACGAGCATTACATGTTGTGGTCTCCCAAAATATTTTGAAACTGTGGCAAAGTTCACACTCGTGACAATTAGATAACGGGCATTACACTTGTGTAATAGGCATTACATAATAGTCGTGGCCATATCCTCTACTTTCCCTACTACCAACTTCCAAAAATCACCCCAATATTCTCAAACCAACCTTCAAGTTAAAGCACACATCTAAAAACCCCTTACCACATGCATATATCACTTAGATTCATCATAAATCATGTCTTAACATCAATAACACTTTGGAATAATCAATCTTGGAATTATTCACTTAGTACAGGCTACTAATTAGCATGCAACTCATAAAATCATAACTTAAACTTATTTAATCATACTCAAGAACATCTTGAAACATGCAACTAGCAATAGCCGAGAGTGTTACAGAATATCGCTGCAGCTAATCCTTTGCTTAGTTAGTATTAATACTAATATTACTATTATGGAAATCAAACTCAATGAATATAAACTCATCTTCTAATTAAGTTTTTTCCTATCTCTCTCTCCATCCATCCATGTTAATATATAGTGGAATTCAAAAATTAACAATACCATACAATCATGGTGTGATTTATAAAATATTCAAATTAAACATGATAGATCATATTTACATATATAATCTCTAGAATTAAATTCGAAATCAATAATTGTGATGTATTTTCAAAAAATAACAATCCATTTTGTGAATTTTTTTATTTATAATTTTTTAAAAGAAAAAAAAAATCAAACCATTCATTTTGAATTAAAAGATGGAAATTTTATAGTTTGTTATATTTAATCCAATATGACATGAGAGTATGCAAATTTTATCTTGACTGGCATGGGGTAGTTAATAACTTAATTAAATTGTTAGTATTGATAGATGACATAGCATGATGGGAAGAAATTAAAGAGATAATGAGATATAATTACAAATGAATGATATCATTTAGTCCTTAATTTTTGGTCTCATGTGAAAAGACTTGGTGATTTTAACTAATGATATGAACATCAACATAATGCCATAAAAGTTTTCTTCTCTAAATAACAATTCCCAACAAAAATATCTCTATTTTATTTTTGTTTTTTTTTCTATTATTCCTTATTTAATTTTAAAAAATTGTTCATATAAAGTTGGACAAGATCATCTCAAGTTCGAGTCTTCCTCTGTTATGGTTATGATTATTTAAACACACACTATAACTATTCGAGACTTTAATTAATTAGAATTGCCTATATATGTGTGTGTGTGAAAGGAAATAATTTAATGAATGTGTGTGTGTCAAAGGAAATAATTTAATGAGAATTAAATTTAATACAAATTGAATTTAAAAAACAAAAATGCAACCATTTTCATTATATTATTGGTATGGTTCACTAAGATTAACTTAAAAAGAAAAGCCAAAAACACTAAAAAAAAAAATGGCATATATATATAATCCTGGAAATAAAGTGAAAAAAAAAATTAATGAGATGTAAAATCAACTTTTAAAAAGAAAAAAAAAATATCATGAGAATAAAATTGATTTGAGAGTGTTATTATTTGTTTTTCATTATAATGAATTAAGTTCTATATTAAATTCAATTTCTATTTAAAAAATAAAATCAAGATTTTACTTTTGAAAAAAAAATTATAAAAATTGGAAACAATTAGAATTCGAGCTTACATGCATGTTTTTCTCTAAAATTTATAAATTTTTGTCCATTGAAAGTATTGTTTCTAGCGATTAAAATAAATGCATTAAACTATTGTCAATTTGTCATCACCAATAAAAATAAAAGAACCACAATTATTTCAATGAATGTGCTCAGAATGCAAATCTAATGCTTTGAACTATTAACTCTTCTTTTTCAAGTCCATTTGCCACCAACAGTTTCAAACTTTGTAGACCAAGCAAAGAAATAATTTATTTTTTTTCATAAAATTTTTGTTTTATTTTCTCTTTGCAATTAATTTTTACTTGCTCAATTTATTCAAGTAAAAATAATAATTTTTAATTTCTTAATTTTTATAAATATTTATTTAAATTTTTTAGAATATATTATAATTTTAAGAAGCATTCAACAAACAATATTACAAAAAAAAAATAATATTACAAGAAAATATTAATAATCCAAATAATAATTAATATCTAATAAAGTAGAAATACGTTAAACAAAATCAAATGGTAAGTTGCTATATTGATACAAAATGGTAGACATCTATTGGTTTGTTAACAAAAAGTAAAAAAGAAGATAGAAAAAAAAAATGAAAAAACAAAAAAGATAGAAAAGAAGATGAAGAAGAAAAGCTATGTTTTAAAAGCCTCTGCCATAGTCCTTTTCTTTTTTCTTTGATTAAAAAAAACCAATTGACACATGACAGTAGTAACTTCTGTTGTATTTGATTAAAATAAACAAATGTAATAATTGTAAATTTAGGGACTGAGCATGGTACTTGAGAATATCAGGTCAAACCGAAATACAGAATCGTTTTAGTACTGTATTGTAAAAAGTTTGGTACTTAGAATGAGAACTGTATCGAACTGTACTAAAAATTTTAATTTGGTACAGCAAAAAGTTCTTAGCCTATATTCGAACTGAGAATTGTACCGAATTGAAATGTATTGTACTGAATCAAAACTACCGGATCAAATCGAATTTTAATATAATATGAGATATATATATATATAATCAAAAGTCAAAAAAAAAATATAAATAATTTCACATACATAGCTGATGATAATAGTCATTCAAAAATCTTTGCCTTGGTTGGTGATAATAATTGTTCTATGATTGTTTCTACGGTAGGCTTTATGTAGGCTAATGTAGGCCGTAGGACGAGATTCCATGAAATCTCAACCATTAATAGATAAAATCTTTTAAAATGTAAAAAAATTATTAAATTTATTCATTATTAAATGATATGGGATCCAACTCACTTGTTAAATGTTGTTTTTCTAAAATAACCTTATGTTTAATGGAAAGCTCCCAACGAGTTATTTTTTTTGGTCTATGTGGTATTTTACTCTAACCATATAATCTACCATTCGGCCTATATATATAAACATCTATAACTCTGTTTTTTTTTATTTTTATCAATTTTTAGGTTTAGAAAGAATTTGAGGGAGAGAAATAGGGAGAGACAGACAACTGCATCGATTTGTACAGAGTGGGCTTTTCGACGCGTGGCCTTCGACGGCAATGGAGATAGCAGCAGAAAGGCCGATAGTGGTTTCCTTGGCTCCAAAAGCTAAGTTCTCATCTCTTTTGGTTCTTTCATGATTTTCGATTTTCTGTCATCTTTTATTTCCTCTTTATTTTGGTTCTTGGCTAAAAATTGTATGTTGTCATGGTGAAATCTTTGGATTCCGGTTTGTGTTTTGCTTTCTTGGGTGATTTTTGGTTTGAGTATTTGAAGTTTAGATCTGTGTTTATTGGTTAATATAGAGTGGTTTGAATACTGTGATGGCCGGTGGTTTCGTTTCCTTGTTGTTTCTTGGTGATTTCTCAGTTTGAATCTTACATGCAAAGACGTATGATTTGAATCTTGTGTTTGTTGGTTTATATGGTGGTGTTGGATCTGTCATTTTGTTGATTTAGAAGCTCGATCCGGATGGGTCAGTCCGGATTAAGGCTAAATATACATATTAATTGATTTTGTTTTTATTCTAAAAAATCATTAATTTAAATTTCAAGTTTTCTAATTAATTTCAAATTTGTACATTTTTATTTATTTATCTTTGAATTTTCTTGTGTATCCATTGAGTCTTGCCGGGGAGTTGGTCTCACCTCTCTATATCTTATTTCACCTCCCCTAGCCCTACCTCGCTTGTTTCGGCCAGCCGATGATCCCCCAGTCCTTCCCACCATACCTGGACATCGACTAAAGTCTCATTGGTCTCCTCCTCTTCCGTATCCCTTATCGCCTCCACCCCATACTGCTTTTGAACCGCCTACTTCTATTCGCCAAGCCCACCCTGTGGCAAGCTTTCTAATTTAGGCTATGGAGAGGAGAGTTTCTTTGGTGTTCAAACTGCGGTTCTGGAAAGTGATGGTGATAGATTGGTGGCATGTAGGGGAAAAAGATAGCTCGGATGCAAATATTTTGTAATTTTTTAATCATTGTGTAATTTTTCAAGAAATAAAGTGTAGTTATTTTTATTATCTAGGGATCAAAATGTAATTTATTAGTTAAATGGGTCTGTAATAATTTTATTTATTTTCTACATTAAATTAATTTATTATTGCTTTAGTTTAAAAAAATAATATTCTTATAAGTATAAGAACAAATATATATATATATATATATATATATATATATATATATATATATATATATATATATATATATATATATTAATTAAACAGATAAAATGAAATTAAAAAAAAATTAACTAATCATAAGATATAAGTTTAACTTTAAAATTGAAAAAAAAAAAAAAACTAGTTGGTTTTTATATGAAAAACCAAAGAACCGGATTGTTCCAAAAGAATCGCAACTACCGAATTGTATAGTACCAAATTTACAGTTCGATTCAATACACTTTTTTATTAATTTTAGTTCGGTTTCGATTCTTCAATTTTAAGGAATCCAAAATTTTAATTTAGTTCAGTTCGATTCGATTCTTTTTTAATAACCGAATCAAACTGAACCGTGTTCAATTCTAATTGTAATAATTAATAGAAAAATTAAAATTAATTAATGGATGATAACTAATTATGTTTCTAGACTCGAAATTTTATAAGCTTATTTCTTGTATACTTATTCTTATACTCTTGGTCTCTGCATCATAAAAGTTGACCAAACATCAGAGTATATATACCTGTTATTTTAGTCAATAAAACCATGAGAAAGAATTTTATTTTTATATAGAAACTTGACATGAAAGAAGTTAAAACAATTTTAAAATTAAAGAAAATGTTAAAATGCAATTTTGAAAATCAATTTCAAATTCAATCTCCAACTAACCATAATTTTATGTGGCAAGTCAGCTAGGAATAATTTGTCCGCTTGTTTGACCAAAAGTAGCAATAGAATATAATTACAATTAAGTTTTTAAATTAGAAAATAAATAGTGTAAAAAATAAAAATACAGTACAATTATAAATTGACCCAAAGTTTTGAGCAGTTGAGTTCATAGGTTTGAAATAATTATAAATTTAGATTTGAGTTTGAAATGTAAAATAATAAAAATTATTATAATGTCCTAAATATTCAATTATTTCAAATGACGCACTTCAATACCCTAGATATTGGTCATTCTAATGAATACGAGGAGACGAGACATTAGGACGACGAGGAGGACTGAAACAAGGATTTGAAGTCTTAATGGTTAGTATCAGGTTGGTGACAAAAGTGAGAATATAGAAAGATTAATCATAGAAACGATGATATATCATAAGACAAATCTGCATGGGAGATGATAGAAATGATGAGAGACGTGATATGAAGAAAAATATGTACGAATTAACTGATAAGAAAAATTTATGCACTAAGCGAACATGATATGGAGAATGATGAGTGAAGGATTTGATGATAATAAGCGAACAGATGGGTTCAGTTTAGCGAGAAGAGTGAAGCGAACACGTGAGGAGTCTAGGAATTTGTTGACGAGGCCGAAGATGTTCATAAATTACGAAGGCAGTAAGATTTTTGAGCGAGGACAAACTGTGAGTTCAATGATAAGGCTTTCGTACCATATATGAGTACCAGGTGGACTAGTGAATTTGAAGGTGTATAGAGTAAGATTTAATTATTATATTGTAACAAATAAGCGAGGATTAGGTGGGAAAATATCTACCTTTGACAAACCATTAATGATATTTTCCTTTCTAATGAAAAGTTACTGTTTCCAATAAAAATTTACGTTTCCAATGTGAACTGTCTTTCAATAAAGCAATGTTGACTGCTTTATATCTTTTCATAACAAAAGCCATAATTACTCCTTCTTATTTAAAAGTTTAAGGAACCGATTAGTTTCACAATTGAACATTTACAACTCTCTTTCTCTTTCTAAAAGTTTAAATTCAGAGTTTCTCTCTGAAATTCAATAGAAACCAAATTCTAAAACCAAAAGTTCTCTCTCTTTAAATTTTCTCATTGATAAAAGAAACCCAAATATCTATGAGGTAGATGATTCTTCCAGTTTCCTTAGAAGAGCTCCAAGTGGGTTTAAAAGATAAATCGGTAGATTTGGTGAGCCCAAAGATGAGCGAAGTCGAACTTGATTATAATACCCCAAATTCTATATATATATATATATATATATATATATATAT
>CATKHJ010128133.1:0-11756 GCA_949750685.1 Vernicia montana | reverse complement strand
AACAACCAAAGAAAACCAAAAGGAAACTTGATGGTGGACTAGGTGTGGATGATCTAGAGGCTTCACACTTGGGGAGCTCTTTGTCAAAGAATGAAGGAACCTACAAGAGGTAATTATATTACTCTTCCTTCTTCTTTTATTGCATATGTGTTTTACACAATAATTAATGGATTGCTTGAAAGTAAGTTTGGACCAAACATGGGTGAAGTGAAATTTTAAATTGTTTGAAATTTCACCCCACCACCTAGCTTCCGCTGCTGTTGGCTCCACCATTCCTTCAAATCTCAAAGCCCATTACCTTTGGTACAACATGCAATCCTAAGCCCAAGATCTTGGCAAATCCCCAAAGCTAATACCTTTGGCCCATCATACTCAAAACCCAAAAACAGTTGGCCCACAACACCATAAGGGATCCTTTTCCCCCAGAGTCTGTATGCCCCTACTCACATCACCTCTTCACCAATCACTTATTAGGTTTCTTTTTGCTTGAAGGTACTAATGGCTAACCTAACAGACATGGTTGCCCTGACCATACTCATGACCAATCTCCTTAAAAAGCAAGAGGAGAATTTTTAAGCAATTATGAATGATCAACAAGCCCAATTTGAAGAATAGAGGCAATCCATCATCAAAGAAGTAAGGGCCATAGTTAATCAAGTTAGCCTCAACCCGACTAAAACAAATCTAGTTTTGGACCAAGCCACCCTAAATCTAAACCAGGCCAATCCTGTTCCGGCCCAAACCCATAATAACACTACTTCATCATCCAAAACAACCATTGACTTTACAAACAAGGGAAAGGTTGTTGCTAGTACCCCTCAAACCAGTGAGGTTCCAAACATCATTACCCAACCTGCTACTTCATGTCTTGCGAATCCTTTTTAAAGGAAGGAAGCTTTCTCTCACCCTGACCTAAGAACATTTATAAAGAAGTTTGAAGCTATGGAAAGGGCCCTTAAGAGCTTCAAAAGGCATGATGACTGGGTAGATGTCAGCTCTCTAACCCTCTTCCATAATGCCAAGCTTCCACCCAAATTCAAAATGCCTGAACTTGAGAGATTTGATGGAACTAATTGCCCCAAGACTCATTTGATGATATATGTGGAAGCAATGCAGCCTTTGGGACTCAGCAATGATCTCTTTGCACAACTGTTCCAACAATCATTAACCGATGCTGCCATAAGATGGTTTCTTTCACTAGACAAGAGCTAGAAAAGGACATGGGATGATATTTGTCAAGCCTTTATCAAGCAATATCATTACAACAGTGAAGTGGATGTCATTAGGCGTGACTTGGAAACCACCAAACAGCTTTCGAATGAGTCCTTCTCCACGTTTCTTACAAAGGTGGAGGGCTAAAGCTGCTCAAATGGTAAATAGACCAACTGAACAATAACAAGTGGACATCCTTGTCAAAAATCTACTCCCAGCTTACCAATCCCATCTGCTAACCTAATACTTGCCCACCTTCAAAGCTTTGGTAACAACTGCATCAAGGGTTGAAGATTACATCCGAAGCGAATCATTTCAACCTGAATTCTCCACCACCAATCTAAATAGTGATGAAGAATATGATCCCCATGTCCTTTGAGGCTAAGACCGATATGCCTCGATCCCACATTCCTTTCAAAATTGAATCCATCACTATGATCTATGCATTTTCACCAATGTGGAAGACAGACCCCACCTCACCTTTGTCTAAGTAGTATGTTATGGAAGAGTTCAAGCTCAGCTGATCTGACCTGTCTGAGATTGAGTTCAAGTCCAAATCCAAATTTGAGTCTAAGTCCATGTTCAAAATCCAAATTCAAGTATGAGTCTGTCATTTATAAGTCTAAGTCTTTGTACTATATTCTCTTTTTGCAATAAAATATTTATGTTATTTGTGCACTTCTCTATTCTCATCTTTCCTGTTAAATAAAAAAAATCAATAAATTTTGGCAAATATTTGCATTTCACCATGAAATCCACCATGATTTGGAACAATCAAGACTTGAGGTATTCTTGTGCCCACATCAACAGTCGCTTCATCAGATCCTGACCAAAGGATGATCGAAATAAAAAAGAACACTAAGTGGTGATCTATTCAGTTAGAGCAGTCAAAACTAAAGGCAATCTAATAAAGTTACCCATTGTACTTTTGGGTAATCAAACATAACACCTCAATAAGGGGCAATTTCAAAATGGACATGATATCCCCCACAAAATTTCTCTCTTGACTAAGAACGCAATGGAATAGTCTAGAAAAAGGTTAGAGCCCCAAGATGAAAGAAAACAGCAGCCCAAATCATGGTGAAATAATCTTTAAATGTCAAAATTCATTAATTAGCTCGCTAAGTTAAAAATCCGAAAGGGCGACTTAGGCAAAAATTAGAGCAAGCTCGTCGAGTTGAAAACTCGAAAGGGAGGCTCGGGCAGAAGTTAGAGCTAAAAAGAAGAGAAAAATCATCATGATCCAATCATTCTATTCTTTATGTCTTTATCCCACATTAAGGGCATATCTTCTTGAATCATCATCTCATTAGGGGCATGTTCTCTATGTCATCTTTTAGTCAAATCCGTCACGTTGCCCTTATCATTCAGTAGAGGCATATCCTTCTTATCATTCGTCACGTTTCTTAGCTCAAGTAGCTAAGTAGCCCTTATCATTCAATAGGGGCATATTCTTCCAAAATGCTTATCACAAAAAGCTAAATTGCTCTTACTATCCATCCAAGAGCACTTTTTCTGAGTCATCATCCAAATCAATCCAATGTCTTCCAGAGAGTCCCATCACTCTAAGAGTCTATTCAATCTCATACAATAAGATAAGCCATGTTTATCTTCTCCATAAATCATGCTACAAAAGCAAAATCATACAACCTCCCCAACACTAATCAAAAGGGCCAAGCCCACCAAAATCCTAAGTCTCTCAAGACTTATGATCTTTGAAGCCTAGTTTTCTTGGCAAAACCAAAGTCGAGCCATGACTCCCAAGATCTACCATCCTTTCAAACCCAAGTCTCCTTGGTAAGATCTCATCTTTCAAGGGCCAAGCCACCAAAATCCTAAGTCTCTTAAAGACTTATGATTCATGAAGCCCAGTCTCCTTAGCAAAACCAAAGCCAAGCCAAGACTCCCAAGGCTTATCATCCTCAAGATGATTAAAAATGGCCTGAATCAGTCAAAGCCCATCCCAAGCAAATCATATCATCCCTAAAAGTCCAACTCCTTTGGACAAGCAAAATCAAGTGGCAAGTTAAATGGTCAAAACACCTCCAAAAGTCATGTTCAGAAGCAGACTCTTAACAGATAAGTCACATACAGACAACCCACAATCTCCACCTTTGAAAAGGCCACACCTGACTGAGCCTTCCAAGCATGATCTCCACTAAGGCAAAACCCGATCTAGCCTTCCAAGATAACTTTCCAAGCAAAACCTGACTGAGCCTTCCAAGCAATAACCTCCTTCAAAGGTAAAACCTGACCTAGCCTTCTAAGATAACTTTTCAGGAAAAACCTGACTAAGCCTTCCAAGCATGACCTCCTTCAAAGGCTAAAACCTGACCTTGCCTTGACCTTTCTCCTAGGGCATAACAACTGAGCCACTATCCTTCGTCATTCCAAAATGGGGGCACCCTCCTCTATAAAGATCAGCACTTTCATACCAAGTTGACTGTTCAAAGGTTCAAGGTATCCAATTCATAAATTTTTGCATAGTCAGATGCATTCCATATTAAAACAAGTCACTAATCAGAGCTCCTGAAACAAGACGGATCATCAATCCATCATCCTATCAAAGAGGATGATCACCTCTTCCTACCAAAAAGGACAATCACCTCTTCCTACCAAAAAGGACAATCACCTCTTCTTACCATAAAGGAACATCATCCTATCAGAAAAGGACCAATCCATCTAATCATCCTATCAAGCAGGACCATTTTCAGATCTTCAGAATTGCTTACCAGACAAATCAATTCTGATGAAACCCATACTAAGATTGAAACTATCCTTATTAATTTCCAAATATATCGGGACCATTAACCTCTTTTTAGAATTGCCGAGACATACTGGCATCAATCAACCTTCAGAATTGCCAAGACAAACTGGCATCAATCAAATCTCAACTTTAGAATTAGACCATCCTAAAATAGCCTTAGGATCAGTACCTTAAATCTGAATTAGGTTTCCCTTCTAAAATAAGACCATCCTATAATATCCTTAGGATCTTTTACCCAAACAAACCGGGAATATCACTTCTATATCCATCTTTCACCCAGAGATATCTAGCCACCGACCTAGACATCCCTCTGGTCCCTTTTCTCGCTCTCACTCATCAAGTCAACTTCCACCCAAATATGTCTAAACACCGACCTAGACATCACTTTGGTTCCTTTTTTCTCTATCCCTATTCCTCAGGTTCACTATCATCATAATCGCCTTTTGGACAAGAAAATTTTGATGAGAGGGCAGCTGTGAACCTTTAAAATTGCACCCCCAGACGATCGATTTTCAATTACAAACCAAGAGAATCAAACTAGGCTCAAATCGGATCAGAAACGGGCCAAAACGGACCAAAACAGTGCAAAATTGGGTCAAACTGAGCAGGAAACCGAACCAGGCCAAAGACCATCTGGGTGGCACCAGACAAGCCTTTCTTCCTCTATAAATAGACCTCCACTTCTTCATAAATGAGGATGGACCGAAAATAGTTTGATTTATAGCTAAAGTTCTGTTGATTTTGATATATAAAAATCACTTTTCTATATCCAAATCCATCACCCATCAAAATTATTTTAATTTAAAGTTATTATTATTTGCTTTGAGTTCCTAATCCGAAGTGGAGCTTAGATCTAGAGTTAAGCTCGCCCCGTTCTTGAAAAAGCCAAGAAAAACAAAGGTATAATTCATTTTTTCTCTTTCATTTTGAAATTCTAAATTCATATCTAGAATTCATCATCCTGTGCCTTTCTTTAGGTCTAAAACTGAAAAGATCTAAAATTTATTAATTTAAAATCTGAATTAAATTAATAAACCAAATCAACTTCTTTTATTAAAACCTATTATTCGCAATAAGGAAGAACTGCGTAGGGTTTGATTCTTATTCAAAGGGATACGCAGGCATGTCAACGTTTAAGGCATCAACTCCAAAATATTTTAAATAATATTTTTTCCTTTCTATTTTATCTTTCTTTTATTGCTTTATATGTCCTTTATGAATTTCTTTTATTAAATTAATTGAGAAATATGTGTTTTTCCTAGTACCCATAAGGACTAGAGAAAAGATTCTCTTATCTTATTTTGCTTTTTGTTTATTTACTCTATAACTGTCATTCATATAATTTTTGCACCATTAATAACTGTTTCATTCATCATTTTTACTCCTGTTTATGCATGCACAAAAATCATCTTTTATATATGAAAGTTATTTTGCATTTTTAGCAAAACTAAAAAAAATTATTGTTTATTACCAAAACCTGATCCCCGAGCTCTCTTTGGTCACTCGCAGATCAGTGCTTTTTCAGTGGGATTAATTAAACAAATTTGGATTCAATTTAATTTGGGTTTTCCTTTAATTTTCTGAATTAAAATAAATAAAATTGAAGTAGCGACTCCCTTTACAACGATAAGTTACAAAATCCAATTTTCTGAACCCATAGCGGGTTCTAATCATGGTGTTTCTCCCGAAGAGCATTTTGAGCCCTTAGCAGATCAGACCGGTGCTCGGACGAGACCTTACAGGAGCGACTAGCATCGACGACCGTAGGCAAAGCACGCGAGGAGAGAAACTTCGCCAGCGTTGAAGCTTTTGACCTTAATTCCAGGCGATTCCGGCGGCGAACGGCAACGATTTTGGTACCAATCGACTCCTTATGATGAGAGCTTCAATTTGATGCCCACCTTGCCTTCTGAAACTTACTGGAGAATGAGATCAAAAAATTGGACCATCGAAACTTCAAGCCCCAATTTTCGGCGACTGACGACGAGTGGTAGAAAGTGAAGTGCATATTCGGGCTCTTGATATTGAGATGAATCCATTAATGTGATCACCGACCTCTAGAGCCACCAACAGCAGCGGCGGCTTCGACAACAACAATTCCAGTAGATTTATTCCAATCCTACGATGTGTTTTACTACCCTCATTTGATTGGATTTCGCTCTGGTAAGTCCGAATCCTTTAAATTTCGTAATATTGTTTGATTTTGGACCGTTATTGTTGGAAATTATATTTATATGAATTACATTTATGTTCTTTGAATTAATTAATGAATTTGTAATTGTTATGAATTTCTATGACTTTAATTATATGAGTTATATATATTATTTTTAAATTGAATATTAAACTAAATTAATTTTATAATTGAATTCGAATTGTGAAATATCTATTTTATGCAAGAACCGAGTTTGAATTAAATTTATGTTTTTGATGTTAATTGATGAATTTGAAATTTATATAAATTCCTAGGAATTTTATATTATGAATGAAATTAATTTTATTTTAAAATCTTATGCAATTCTTTAAATAGTAATTTTATGAATTTATTTACATGATTTTTATATTGTTTTAATATGAGTGTTGAATGTAATTAATTTATAAAATAATTTAAGTGTTGAATGTTTGAATTAATTATGTGATTTATTTTCAATTCATATGTATGATATTTATAATAAAATAAAATGTTTTATAAGTTTAAGTTTATTTCATTGAAAAAATTGAATTTATCACAATTCTGTAAAGAATTAAATTATATTTTTAAGTAAATTTTTTTTAAACAACGTTTTATATAGTTGAGAAATATATTTAAGTTGTTGAGAAGAAATTTATATTTTAAGTATATTAATAATTTTCTTATATATATATATATATATATATAGTCGTGGAGTTGTGATTGGTCTATATGAGTTCATGAAGAAATTTTAATTGAGTTATTCCTGTCTTTTATCCTTCGGCAGTGAAGTGTATTTGATTATATTCAGTTATGTAATTAATTTTATATTATTCTGTATTATAAAACTCTAGCACTCCGCATGGTTATTTTTGTTATTTGTTATCTTGTTTTGTTGATCGTTGAGTTGTTTTGTTAAGCAGGAACCTTGTGGTAGTGATCGATGTGATTGAGATGATAGACCTGAGTGACACTGATTTTGATGTGATGTTTGGCTGGTTCTGCTTAATATGTGAGCCCATAGCCGTGGTTTTGTGACAGTTACAGTTATCATATAGTTGTTTTGTCGTTTAGAGAATAGTCAGACTTATTACGGATTTTGAAAGTTTTAAACTTTCCCGTTTCCTAGTGCTGGTCACGTGCCATGGGGTTCGAGTCATGACACTTATACTCACATTCCAAGTGACACTCCCTGTTTTTGGATCAATGTATAAACCTGCACCAATAGGCTTTTTCTTTGCTTTTTAAATATTCTTATTTTTGGACTCAACACCTTTTCCTTCCCTTTTCCCTGAACTCGTGGCTCTGGAGGTTGAATAAGTTGGTTTTTAACACCATGCTCATTAATTGATATTACACCTATTATGTTTACATGTCCAAACTCCCACATTGTATCAATTAACTTTTAAATCACATTTCTTTATTAAGTACATATTTTTAAACCTAAAATCATAACTAACAGCTAAATTAGAATCATAATTAAATAAAATGTAATACATTATCTTGTTACTTATAAATACATGTGGTAGGAATCTTGATGATGCATAAACAGGTGGCATCACAAGATTAGTATTTGCTTCAGTTGATGTGTTTTGCTACAATGAAATAATGGAACTCAGTAGCAGTAATATAACACATATAAATATAACAACTAAATGAACATGTAACATTTTTCATATGGGCACTTGTTCTTGATTTCCTGAAACCTGTGACTTTGAAGACTAGCTGGGATCATTAGTATTAGCTTGTAGTGGTTGGCCAACCACCCATTCTGATTAAAAGAAAAGGCAAACATAATTTTGTTTGTATAATGAGTTGTTATGGAGAAAATATTTATCTATATTGAGTGTATATATTCGATTAATGTAAATATAAGATAGAAAAAATGAATATGACTTGAATATAATTTAAAGTGGACAATTTTTTTAAATTACAACTAACTATTTATATAGTCGTGTGGGTAAAAATCTTTTGTTGTTGTGATTGTATAAAATTGAATAAAAACATTGTATAAATATAATAAATTTTATTGTATTTAATATAATAAAAAAAGTGAATTAAAATAGTGACAAATACAATACAATTTTGCCAAAAATAACATAATTTTGGTATGTACTATGTAGCATGTTGACTCAGATAGTGCCAGTTAGCCATCAAGCGGGAGTTATAACTTTTGGGTAAAAAAGAGTCTCAGATCTCAAAATAAATATAATAATAAATATTTTGGTTCCCGCCAAACAAAACAAAAGTAGCCCGTTTTCCCGGGTTCTCTTCCCACCACAACATACTCCAATTCAAACCTCCCGCTTTCACTCGTTCCATAACAAATCTCAAAATTCTCTCTCTCTCTCTCTCTGTATCTCTGTATCTGCAAAATCGAACCTAAAAACACTAATTATGGATGCCAAATTTCAAGCTTTGCCTCCTCTCAAAAGATTTAGGCTCTTGCAGCAGCAGCAACAACAACAACATCAATTAGAAGAAAACAAAGAAAATGCATCCACCTCACTTCAACTTCCAGCCAAAAAGCGAAAGGAGTCTCGTCATTCACTTCCTCCTGAGCCCACTGCTACTTACTGCTTGCCTGCCAAAAAACGGGTGTGGGCTTTTCATCCTGATTTGCTATCAGGTAAGCCCCTTTCGCCTATTGATCTCAATCTTGAGTATAAACCTTCTTTTGATGAACAAATCAAAGTAAATGTGGATGACAAGAAAATCCCACTTGCTATTAGTGCTAATCAGTCTGTAGAAACTCATCAACAAGTAAAAGAAGAGGAATTCGCTAATCAAGAAGAAAAAGAAAAAGATGGAAATCAAGAAGAAGAAGAAGAAGAAGAGGAAGATTATGATGATGATGACGGGATTTTGTGTGCTGTTTGTCAAAGCACAGATGGAGATCCATCGGATCCCATAGTTTTCTGTGATGGGTGTGATCTAATGGTACACACCACTTGCTATGGCAATCCTTTGATAAAGGGTGTCCCTGAAGGTGATTGGTTTTGTACCCAATGTTCGAATTCTCAATCTCACAAACAAAATAAGGCTTTCTCTTGTTGCCTGTGTCCAACAAAAGGTGGAGCTATGAAACCCACCACAGATGGGTTGTGGGCACATGTTGTGTGTGCAGTTTTTGTTCCTGAAGTGTTCTTTGAAGACCCAGATGGCCGTGAGAGAATTAATTGCTCTAAAGTTCCTAAGAAGCGGTGGGGAGATAAGTGTTATGTGTGTAAGAGCAGAAAAGGGTGTGTTATTCAGTGCTCTGAGCCTAAGTGTCCCTTAGCATTTCACATTACTTGTGGGTTGAATAAGGATCTTTGTATTGAGTATAAAGAAGGAAAAAAGGAGGAAACAATTGTTGCTGGATTCTGCAAAACCCACACTGAATTGTGGAAGAAGGTAACAAGTCTATGTTCATTTTCTTTATTGGCTTAATTTTTGTGGTTAATAATGGGATAGAAAAATAATGGCATTTATTGATGGCTTTCTTTGTTTTTTTTTGGCAGCAACAACAGACTGGAAAGTTCAAGATAGTGGCCAGAGACGAGCACAGGAAGTAGGGTAATAGTTGTTGTGGTATGTTTGAAGGAAATGCTGGGCAAGATTTGAAAATGGGTTAGTCCCCACATGGGAATTACACATTTTTTGCTTAAATGTTTCTTTGTTTAGATTTTGTTTTGGTAGTTTTTATGCTTCGGATTGGTAAAAAGAAGTTAAATAATTTTAGGCTTGTGTCAATGCATCTAATGATCAAGTTAATCTCATTTGCATATTAGAAGTTAAAACTTACTTAGCCTATCAACTCTGAATTTTGATTCATAGGTTTTTTTAGGGGTCAAATGGAACAAAACAATATTGTGGGATACAAAATAGTGCTAGTCATTCCCTTTTAATAACGTTCACTGAATTGATGAAAATTCCCACCAACTAAAACCCAAGAACCCCCACTTTGCACACTGTGAGGACTTTATTGGCATCCCTATTATAGCTCTTTATACTGGCCAAGTTGATAGATAGATTATTTGTAGGTTTTATATTTCATTGGGCATTTTGAGTGGACTTTATTTATTTACTTTTTAGGCAAATCAGTTAACATTTCTATCACAATCAATGGATTCTTGCACGAAATACTACATAAATATTGAATGAAGCAATCAAATTTTGGGTTGTAGGCCATCCATGCATCCCCTGAATTTAGTGAGAATTGTGGGAATGAATAATTACACTTGGCCTATCTAGAAGATTGTAGAACTATTGAAAATAAAAAAAATAAATGATATAATTACACCAAATAAAAATTGCTGAAAATTAGATTTAGAGGACTTCAGATCATTTTTTTGCTGTGTCAAATATTATGTGTGGACACCTGGACTTTATCCAGTAATAATCCAAATGAATTAGATTAGTTCTGATGTAGTTGCCAAATTAAAAAACTAGTATTTGTACTGTGCATGTAATAGACACATTACCCTTGATTTAAAAAAAAAAAAAAAAAAATCTTAACAAGTTAAAAAGGTCAGCATTTGTTCTGATCCTGCAATTGTTTACATGATTGTATGCCTTGAGCAAACAGATATAAAGTCGGGTTATTAGGTCATGCATAACAATTACAAAATGTTCAATGGACTTCATACTGATTAACAGATTAGCTCAAAAAAATTTAATAATAGCGAATAGCGATGCAGTTGATGAATATTACAAAAATTATTGTAATACATTGTTCATACTAGCGAACTAACTGTTGAAATAGAACTATCAAACATTTAGTAGCTATTTTATTTGCCCCTGTAAAGAATTTAGTCATGATCATCAAAACATTGTTATTAGTTAAAAACTGATTGGTGCTCGATCATATGGCTCTGATTGATGCTTGAACTCGATACCTCGCAATCTTGGAGACGATTCCAGTATCAGTAAACCAAAGGCTCATTGGTATTATGAAGCTTTCTCCATTAGTCTTGAGGATTAGGTTTTGCTTATATTTTGCATTTTTTTGGTTCTCATTTTATTTCTGCAAGAAATTATTAGTAAAATCTGATTGCAGAAAATTTTCTTTGTAAAAACTATGTATCTAGTGGTGTCATCTTATAAGAGGCAGCTAGAAAACATTATCTTTAGTGGATATCTAGTTTTCTACCATTATTAGTGATTAACTTAGAGGGTCAACTTCTAGAAGTGTTTTATTTTTATTAGAAGATTTTGTTTTTGTTTTTGGGTAAAATCAAAACAGAGGAATGTTCAGAAGCTGAACTGTATAGATCATAACCTGTGATCTATTAGTAGATTTTATTAAAATGTAAAAGAAAAGGAAGTCTTAGCTGACTTATTCATTTTGTGTAAATTTTATCATTTTTCTTTTATAATTTAAGAGTGATAATGACCTTACAAAACACAATAAAAGTCTAAAGGAGAACTTTTCAGATCCTATTCGTACAGGTGGTTGAGGTTTGAAAGGTCTTCTAGTTTGATACTTGCACTTCAATTTCACTGTGAATCCTTAATATGCTTTTCAAAGGTTTTTATTATTGGTTTTCTATTTTTACACTTCTCAATAATGGAGTATCTCACATGCCAAATTAGTGAGTGAAGAGAATGAGCTTTTGGAGAAAAGCT
>CATKHJ010128131.1:0-12193 GCA_949750685.1 Vernicia montana | reverse complement strand
AGTCTTTGGCCATAGAACTCTATCTTTATTTTCTCTTTCTGTCTTTATTTCATTTTACTTTGTTTACCTCTTTTTAAGTTCTTTTGTATGTTTTCTCTTTTTAATTATTGAATGAAATTTATATTTTACATTTCTTTGATTCAATTTTTTTTTTATGCTTCCATTTCCTCTTTACTTTATTTCATTGCCTCATTGCCTCCCTTCATATCTCTTTTTGATCTTGCCAATGGGGGAGAAGTATATTTGAAATTGATTTTTTATTTAAATAAGTTGAATAAAAAGGACCATTTAAAAAAAATTACTTAATTGAGGGGGAGAAAATTTCTTTTTCCTTAACAAATAAATGGTCATCTATTGAGGGGGAGTATCATATTTCATTTACTTATTGTTATTTTGTCTCTAAATTCAATTTAATTGTCAAAATAAAAAAGGGAGAAATTATTGACCTAAATTGAGTTTTGAGTTTTCAATTTAGTCAATCTCTATTTTGATATTGACAATTAAATTGAATAGTTCTAATATTTCAATTGAGCCTGTTTTTGACAGATAAAACAACAAGAAAGAGGATGGTATTGAAGAACTTGGAAAAATTTCTAAGTAGTGTGAATGCCTTATAAATCGTGCTCGCAATATGATTATTGTGACCGCGCCCAATATATCGCGACCGCTACCTAGCTAAAACTCAAATTCTCAATTCAGGCAGTAAGGTTCGCGGGCGGAGTCGCGACCGCAATACAGAGCGCAATATGCATATCGCGACCGCAACAATATCGTAGCAAACGCGATATTCATATGCTGAGATTGAGTTGCAACGATAACTTCAGCAGCAAACGGAATGGTGCCACGTGTCACTAGCCGTTGGGCAATTATGAAGATCACGACCGCGAAACATGCATAGCGACCGCGATTAAGCATTAGCGAATGCAATATTGAAATGCGACTGCGAAAATGGTCTGACCAGCATTTAATGCTGGATTTGTTACTGTTGTAGGGAGATTTGGTTGATTACTTTTGTAACAACTCTTTTGATGGATGGACACTATAAATACCCCATCAAAAGAGTTGAGAAAACATCAATTACCGATCCAACAACCAAACTCTTGTAAATTTAATTCTCAAAGCTTTCAATTTTCTTTAAACACCTTGTGTGTTTGTTGTAAGAGCATTCATTGCTCAAAAGGGTTTAGTGTGAGCCATTAAACAATTATTAGGTTGGGGAGTGATCCTTTGTAAACCTCTTGTTGGGTTTAAGTATTAGCCTTAGTGAAAACACTTGAGAGGTTTATAGTGTGAGCCTTGAAAACACTTGTAAAAAAAAATTTGGTGTGAGATTAAACACTAAGTTAGGAGTGAACTTGTTAAAACTCCATAGATAGTGAAATACCCAATTAGTGATTGGGGAGTAGATGTAGGATTGGTTATAATGCGAACTACTATAAATCTTTGTGTCTTTCTATTCTTCTTACTCTTTCTCAATTAAATTTTTTAATTGCCCACCAATTCAACCCCCCCTTCTTGGTTCATCTTGGGCTACAAAAGTTTTGACATCATCAAAACACATAGGGAGACAACAGTAAATATTCTATGGGCATTGGTAAATATTCCAACTTTATAAATGGACATTGAAGCTTCAAGGGGTGGACCACCTTCCACAGGTGTTGGTGTGAGTATGAGTGTCACGACTCAACTTCTGGGTCGCGATGGTCCTAGCCACCAAAAACCCGTAGAACTCATGCATGCTATCAATCCTCGATGGTATTATGCAACTAATCAATAATCAACATATAAATCACATCACTCTCCTAGGATCTCAACCTGATGTCACATTACAAATTCAATTACTCAAGTTCTTACATACATCCATCAATTCACATACTCATAATATGTTTCTTATTATACACAAATGTCACTTAATATCTCTTATATACATATGAACATATATAACTTAATTACACTCATGGAGCTCTAAACAATTCTATAAATATACACATATGAGCATAACAAATAAGAAATTATAACCTCCACATGCAAGCCCTCAAGAGTAGCATCATTACTTGAGGATTTTCTTGAATTTCCTACGTAATCTTCTAAATATTTCACATATTTTGCCTTTAGAACATGTATATCTCTTGTCATGATCTACTAACTTTCCTGAAAGACAAATAATCACAACTAATGAGAAAAATCTCAATGAGTGAAGAATATACTGCCATAAACTGTGTGGCTTGGTATTCAACGTTAGCTTGCAATAACGATATGGGCTCATACATATACTTGAAACAAATGGAAGCAAATAAGTTTTTGACATGAACAAATAGAAGCAAATAAATGTTTTACCTTGTACAAGTGAACATATGAGGCAATGAACATATAACATATGAGGCAAGGAACATGTGAACATATAAGACAATAAATATCAAATAGCATATAACACATTTGAAAATATGGATCAATATATGATTTAGTAGAAATCGACTGGTTCAGAGCAGTGGACTCTTTTCATGAAATAAGGAGCAGAGGCTATATTGTGCATTACTCCTCTCATGACATGAAAAGTCATAAAACTGATCAGGTTTTATGGCTAGGACCATGACCCTTCCTAGCTAGGGTTCAGATGCCTACACCCTATCCGCAGGTTTTCCCGTATACACATAGTCTGATATATTACCCACATCAGTCAGAGATTTATGCTTTAAGACTCAGAATTTCTCAAATCAATATTCAAATAACATGTCAAGTGTAATACCACATGATTCCCTTATAAAGGGATTTCAATGAATTATTTTTTTTCAGTTGGAGATATCAATGAACTTGTAATCATGATAACAATGATTTCATTTTAGAATTTTCAATGACACATCAAATGGAGTTCAATGAACGCATATAGAATTTTATGAAGACAAATGACAAGTAACTTCAATGAATATATGAACATGGGATTCAAATGACTTGGGCAGACTCAAATTTTAGGATTTCACATCAAGGTGGTTTACAAATAATAATGTTCAAGAAATCAAAACATAAAAGATAACAATATATTTTTCACTCACCTCATCAATAGACCACTTTTATGCTCTTAATTTTCCTCTTTCACATCACATACGTGAATGACAAACATCATGCTTTTCACTTCCTTCTTGATCTCCTCTAATGTCTACAATCAATGAATTTCACATAAATAAACTCAATCAATACTTATCTTAACTTATAATTACTAATAATTTCATCTAATAGCTTAATTTCAACTTAAATTCAAATATATCTCTAACTCTTTTCTAACTCCTACTTCATTATCAATTCACATTAAAGAGTACAACTAATTAATCCACAAACAAGTTCATTTTACCCATCAATTCATTACTTAGGTTCAATAAGAGAACTCATGTACCCTAGTTTTCCTTGAATTGTTATCTTATCAATAATTCACAACAAAGAGCTCAATTAAGTTAATTAACCATATACAAATTCATTTACCAATCAAATCCCATCTTAAATTAAATAGATGAAATCATATAACCTTAATTCTCCTTTAATTGCTATTTCATCAATAAATCTTCAATAATCATCATAAACAAGCTAATATATCTCATATAATCACTATTAACTTATCAAATCTCAACTTAAAATCCAAATAACAACTCAATTCTTACTTTTGTTAACTCAAAATCAATTAAAAGAACTTAATCAACCTTATTGTTTCAATCAACATTTTTGAAAAACATCCTTTGAAACTAAAAGCCCAAACTCTATCTCACTTGAAAAATGTTGAAGAATCACCCATACAAATGTCTAAAATTGAGAGAAAATGATAAAAGAAGAAGAAGATGAAGAAATGGAAGTGAAATGAATAATAATTTTGGTGGTTGGGGTGTTTCTTATCAACAAATGGAGTTGTTGGGTGCATTAAATGCACAAAAGCTGACCAAAAATTTTCGAACAACAAGCTCTTTGATGTGCACGGTCGTGCCCATTTCCCTTTGAGTTGCACAGCCGTGCACATCCTACCCCATTCCGTCCACAAAATGCCCTTTGAGGTGCATGGCCTTGCAACTCCAATATGCACGGTTGTGCACTTCATTACCCATTATGTTCACTTTTGTTATCCGTTCAATTCTTATCCATTTTACTTCAAATACGACCTCCAACTTCCTTAAGAAACCCCTAGCCTAATAACACTTACTTCATTTCAAATTACAATCATTTGAAATTCATCATTCTCTCCATCCCATCAATTACATATCAATTAGCTTGAAAGAACATCATTTAACTCTGTGAGGTCTCGCCTGAACGCCCTTCCCCTCGCTCGGGACAAATGTGCCTTAAGGAAAGGCGAGCGATTTTTAAGGGAGGTTTAGATATGAGTTTCGATGCTCACGATTGGAAGCGGCTATCGCTTTGATTTGATTTTTGAAAACGGTTCGGAAGTCGCCACCCTAATTTATTTTTAATGGAAAAATTAGGAAAAAAAAATCCAATTTGACTCCAATTCATTAATCTTTGATTAATTTACCTGTAATACCCTAGGCCTTAAACAATTTGATTTGCATAAGAATGAATTAGATTGACTGATTATTGTGCTTAGAATAGTTAAATTTGATAATTATTGCATGTGAAATTTATTGTTGAAATTATGATTAAATTCCATAAGCAAGTGATAATTGATATATGAATATGTGTGACAATTGAGCAAGTAATGGGTTGGCCAATGCCCAATAGTGGTCGGCCATGATAGTGAATTAGTGGGAAAATATAGACCAAAATGGATATATGTTGTGCTAGAAATGAGTTAGTGGAGAATGGGTAACATAATTTTATATTACTTATTATTAGGTTCAATGAACTTAGACCAATTGCATCATACTACTTTCATTTGTTTTTTAAAATTTAAAAAGAAATTAGCAAAGCTTCTCAAGGAAGCTATGCATTCCTAGCCATTCATTTTTCTATGATCAAATCATAGCCATCTATTCTAAGTTAATCACCCAAATAAGTTATCATCTTTTTCTCTCATTTCTCTCAAAAACTATCAAGAACACAAAAAGCTCCCAACTTTCTTTCTTCTTCTTCTTCCTTCTTCTTCACTTGATCAAGGCAAATCACACCATCAAATTGACAAGTTCTAAAGGTAAACAACTTTAATCTAAGTCCTCGTCTTCTTTTAGACCATGTATTGAATGTTAATTTGCTTTGAGAATTTCTTCTCGTTCTTTCAAAGGATTTACTTATGTGGGTTTCTAGAAAAAGATTTTCTTTGAGAAAATGCATCTAAATGATGGTTTATAAACATGATTTGAGAAGTGTTGAGTATGTGGAAATGATTTTCAAAAATGAGTTTCAAGATCTCTCATTTTGGTGATAATGAGTTTGATAAAAAAAAAAAAAGAGTTTTTAAGATTCCTTGTTTATTCTAAGTTTTGGTTGATAAAAAGAGCTTAACTTTGTACACATGACATGTCTTGGTGGTAATTTGGCTTTGGGTATGAAATGGGTGTTTTCTTCTCAAGAGATTTGGGAGATTTTGCCAAAAATCCAACCTAGACTTGGGTACGGGCAAGGGTACGCCCGTATTGATGGGCGTACCATTGCTTCTGTAAGTCAGCCATAAGGTATGGGCAAGGGTACACCCGTATTACTGGGCGTACCATTGTTTCTGCCTGGCTTTCTTATGGTATCAAGTTGGTATCAGAGCATAAGCTTAAATTTAAAATAGATTTGATACCAAGGATGGTGTCAGAGTGTAATTTAAGTCTAATGTAGACTTCATGTGTATAAGAGTCATAGAGTATAAGTTGAACCATGGAACATAGGATTCCTAAACGTCTTTGAAGTCCATCAATAAGTTAGTTCCGCGTAAACTCAATATGTATGTGTACTCCAGTTAAATGTTTATACATTTGCTATATGTGATATTGTTGATATTGTTAATCTTATTGTGTAGATGCCTCCACGAAGACGACAACATAGATCAGTAAGAAATAGGGAGATATCCGATGTGGCGTCCATTGCTAGGCCTGAGCCTATAGAGTCTGATCCCGAAGAAGACCTTGACCCGATATGGGTAGCACGGATGAGAGTCCGATGTGATGACTTTGAGAGAGAGAATTGTTGCCTATGGTAAGAGATATTTGACCTTCGGAGGGAGATGTGTTGGGAGATGGCTAGGGTGGTTCATGCTTATGAGCACCCGAGGGCAGGCTATATCCCACCTCTCCGAGATTTGATGCCAGAATTTCCTAAGCATATATGTATGGCTTATGGTAGACTGGATCACCCAATAGAGAGATGCCCACTTAGGCATCGCAGAGTATCATCTTCCTTGTCGTCTACTGGGCACAGGAGTGTTGGCCCTGTAGAGAGTGGAGCTGCTCATGGGGGTATGGATAGAGATGTAGGAGATGCTAACATGGTTAGTCACTTGTACTAGTGTTATATTTATGTATAGCCTAAGATAGATTAGAAGGCTGGATAGCACTGAAAGGCTGTAGTATAGTATGTTTATTTTGTCTATAAATATGCATATATAGTATGAGTAAAGATGTCCGAATTGTGATTCTAAGTGTCCAAATGTGAAAGGCCCTGCGTGGCTAGTATATAGTAAACATGGGACACGAGATTGATACATGAGTAATTTGACATCATTTTGTACTAGCAGATGTAATGAAAAGTTATATGATATAAAATAGCAGTATATTATAGTACGACAGTGTTTTGAATGCATATGTGAATGCTTATATGTAAATTGAAATTGTATGGATTGTTACAATTGTGATTGATTGAAAGATGTCATGATTGAGTATGAATGCATATTTATTATGAATTAGTATAGCATGTGAACTATGTTGAGATGATTATTGAATTTTGGCATTTATCTATGATAGTATGCCGCCTCGAAGAAGGATACGATTAGAGGAGCATGATTCCTCTAATAGTGATAGTATAGCACCGGATGTTGCTTCGGTTGCTGCCTCGATTCACGCTGAATCTGATGGATTATCTTGATCAAGACAACATGCTGCTGATGATGCGGAGTTTGAAGCTCCAGAGAATATGGCAGCGTTGACGCAAGAGATACGCGAGCTGAGGTGCGAACTTGCAGACTTGAGGCGACATCAGCAAGAGATGCCTCCACCTCCACCAAGAGTACCACCTGTTCAAAGGCGTGATGAGGGGATTCCTCTACCGCCTAGACCTCCACGAAGAGTATGGAGGAGGAGAATGCTTCCCGATGAAGGAGTCGCTATGAATGACTTTAGGAAGATGAATCCTCCTGAGTTCAGGGGAGAAGAGGGTGAGGACCCGCAAGAGTTTTTAGATGAGCTAGACAAGATCGCGTAACGATTGCCATGCTCTGATGAGAAAGTGGTTGAGTTGGTCGGGATGCAACTCAAGAAAGAAGCATGGGAATGGTTTCAGAGGAACATCGAAGACCAGTTGTATGGATATGAACCGCCCAGTTGGGCTGAGTTCAAGCAAGAACTTTTGGATGAGTTTCTAACTGAAGGAGAAATGAAGAATCGAGCACTTCAATTTGAGCAATTGAAGTAAAAGCCTGGTATGTCTGTGTCCGACTACACCAGAGAATTTAAGAGACTTAGCAAATATGCCTCGCATATTATGCCAACGGAAGCAAGCCGAATCAATAGATTTCGAAGACGTATGATCGCACCGCTCTACAATATGCTGGTAGCCATAGATTTCTCCACTATGCTAAGTTGATGGAAGCAAGACATAAGGCGAAGAAAGCTGAAAGAGAGGAAAAAAAGAATAAGAATAGAAGTCAAAATGGTCAACAACGGAGTGAAAATGCTCAAGCTAGGGAGCATACCACACCTACGAATATTCAGTACAAATCCCAAGGGGAAAACAAGAGCAGAAATCAAGCTACAAATGTGTTTGTTGCATCAACACCAGGAAATGTAAGTACGTATCGGTCAGGACAACAAAATCAAGTTGTTACAACTGCACTACCTGTGGTGAAAGGCATGGAGGGGTTTGTCGTAGAATTTCAGGAGCTTGCCACAAGTGTGGGCAAGTAGGACATTGCATCAAAGATTGTCCCATGAGAGGGGAACAAAGGACAACTACTGTTGCTTCGCAACCAGTCGTGCAGATGAGTCGAGCTGATACTCGTGGACAAGGAGGGAAAGGCAGGAATCAAGGCCAAGTCTCCGGTTCTATACAAGCAGTTGAAGGGAAAGGCAAGGGAAAGGTGTATGCCTTAAATTCACAAGAAGCACGAACATTGAACAATGTAGTGATAGGTACTGTCCTTATTCATTCTTCACATACGAGATGTTTGTTTGATTCTAGTGCAACGTACTCTTTCATATCGCCTTGTTTTGCTAAGAAGTTGAATAGAGTTAAGGAATTGATGCATGAACCCTTAGCCATAGTTACCCCCTTTGGGTGAGACAGTAGAAGTGAATCAAATGTATAGAGAGTGTATAGTGGAAATCGAAGGTAGATAGTTCGTAGTAGATTTGATCAAGCTAGAAGTACTGAAATTTGACGTCATTGTAGGTATGGATTGGCTGTCAAAACATGATGCTCATGTGGAATGTCGCGAAAAGAGGATTAGATTCAAGATGGTAAATGGAGAAGAAGTTATGTATTAAGGAGAGCGAAGTGATGTACCCGCTAATATTATCTCTGTTATTGGAGCTAAGAGGTTGCTAAGAAAAGGATGTCAAGCCTTTTTAGCCCAAGTGGTGGATACGAGGAAAACCTCTAAGAGTATAGAAGAATTGCCAGTCATAACCTAGATGTGTTTCCAGACGATTTACCAGGATTGCCACCGGATAGGGAGATCGAGTTCAACATTGAATTACTCTCGGGTACGCAACCCATATCAATACCTCCATATCGAATGGCATCGTCCAAGTTAAAGGAACTGAAGGTGCAACTACAAGATTTATTGGACAAGGGTTTCATTCGACCCAATAGTTCACCGTGGGGAGCTCCAGTGCTGTTTGTCAAGAAGCAGGATGGATATTTTTGACTGTGTATAGATTATAGACAGTTGAACAAAGCGACAGTGAAGAAGAGATATCCTCTACCTAGAATCGATGATCTGCTTGATCAATTGCAAGAGGCAAGGTACTTCTCGAAGATAGACCTACGGTCTGGTTACCATCAACTCAAGATCATAGGAGAAGACATTCATAGAACAACATTCAGAACCTGGTACGGTCACTATGAGTTTGTGGTGCTACCTTTTGGGTTGACAAATGCACCAGCAGCTTTCATGGACTTAATGAACCGTGTGTTCAAGTAGTTCCTAGATAAGTTCATTATTGTCTTTATTGACGATATCTTGGTCTACTCAAAGAGCAAAGAAGAGCACGAGGAACACCTGAGGATGGCATTGCGAACGCTGAGGGAGCACCAGCTATATGCAAAACTGTCAAAGTACGAATTCTGGCTAGATCGCATATGCTTTCTAGGTCACATAGTCAGCAAAGATGGAATTCAAGTAGATTCCAAGAAAGTGGAAGCAGTTGCCGATTAGCCACGTCCTACTATGATCACTGAGATCCGAAGTTTCTTAGGATTGGCCGGGTACTATCGGCGATTTGTGAAAGACTTTTCACGGATTGCTGCACCGTTGACAAGACTGACGAGGAAACAAGTCAAGTATAACTAGGATGAAGCCTGTAAAGAAAGCTAAAGAAGCTAAAGAAGTGCTTGATATTGGCTCCAGTTCTAGCATTACCTGAAGGAGAAGGGGGTTTTGCTATATACTGTGATGCGTCAAGGATCGGATTGGGTTGTGTCTTGATGCAAAATGGGAAAGTCATTGCCTATGCGTATCAATAACTTAAAAGACATGAAGTTAATTACCCGACTCACGACTTGGAGATGGCAGCAGTTATTTTTGCGTTGAAGATATGGAGACACTACTTGTACGGGGAGAAATATGAGGTCTTCACAGACCATAAAAGTCTCCAGTATATCTTGAAGCAAAAGGAATTGAATTTGAGACAAAGAAGATGGGTGGAGTTATTGAAGGACTATGATTGTCAAATCTTTTATCACCCTGGAAAAGCCAACGTAGTGGCTGATGCTTTGAGCAGGAAGTCTATGGGAAGTCTTTCTCATATAGCAGCGGGAAAAAGGCACTTTGTGAAGGAATTGAAAGAGCTGTTCAATAAAGGTCTACAATTCAAAGTGAATTGATCGCAAGTACTCATAGCCTACTTCAAAGTGGAATCAAGACTCCTCGAAGAAATCAAAGCCTCACAAGACAGAGATCCACAGTTAGTAAAGATCAAAGATGAAGTGAGAAAGAGTCAAGCCCCAAAATTCGATATCAAGGATGAAGTCCTTAGATGCAAGAATCGTATATGTATACCGAACGTGGAAGGTTTGAGGGAGAGAATCTTGAAAAAAGAGCATCAAACTCCCTATAGTGTTCACCCAGGCGCTACAAAGATGTACCAAGATGTTAAAGGCTATTATTGGTGGCCGGGATTGAAGAAGGATGTAGCAAACTTTGCGGCATCATGCCTCACTTGTCAGCAAGTGAAGATAGAGCATCATAAACCATCTGGTTTGCTGCAGGAGATAAAATTGCCTGAATGGAAATGGGAGCGCATTGCCATGAATTTTATAGTAGGATTACCAAGAACCTCGAAGGGATATGACTCGATTTGGGTTATCGTGGATCGACTCACGAAGTCAGCTCATTTCTTGCCAGTAAAGACAACGTATACTGCCGCGCAGTATGCACAACTCTATGTGGATCAGATCGTAAGATTTCATGGAGTTCCAGTCTCAATCATTTCAGACAGAGGCACCCAGTTTACTTCAAGATTCTAGCAGAAGCTACAAGGAGCGATGGGTACTCAACTAGATTTCAGTACTGCATTCCATCCGCAGATTGATGGGCAGTCTGAAAGGACAATTCAGACATTGGAAGATATGTTAAGAATATGCATTATGGATTTTGGGGGCAACTGGGACAAGCACCTGCCGTTAGTCGAATTTTCGTACAACAACAGTTATCATTCCTCCATAGAAATGGCTCCTTTCGAAGCGCTATACGGAAGAAAGTGTCGATCACCTGTGTGTTGGGTTGAAGCGGGTGACTAGCTTATTGAAGCGCCGGATTTGTTGAAAGAGACTATAGAGAAAGTATCGCTAATCTGTGAGAGATTAAAGACTGCTTTTAGTCAACATAAAAGCTGTCACATCCCACTTTTGGGATGGATGGTCCTAGGGTATGGGTAGACATACACCACCGAAAACCCGTAGAACCCAACTCTTTTAGAAATACCAATGTAATTTCGGCGGAATACCGACAGTACATTCACGTCTCCCCAAGATCAAACCTGCAATGGAAATAGAACACTCCCAATATTACCACCTTATATCCTCAACTTCATTTAAAGCGTAGGCTAACTGCCAATCTCCCATACCTTTTACTAATTTAATTTATTAAATTTTGTTCAGCCATCTATATTTATATACCATACCATATCAGATTTACGTTTGAACATGTACCATGGAGCTACTAGATAATACCGTTATACATCACCATATATAATCACATTGCAAATTATTGCCATACACTTTTGTATTATATTCACATAATCATCACATAACCAGTACAAAATATTAGCTAAAACTCTAGCGGCAAGTGAAGAAGAATACTTGCGCTATGAATCCACTAACCTGAAAAATAAATAAGGAAAAAGGGTGAGATGCAAATCTCAGTGAATATATAATAAATAATCTGGCACAACAATTTGGATATATAAATAAGATTATTGTTTCAATGGAATTAGCACAATAAATGGTCATCAAGTTTCCAAAATTAATACAAATGGGGTTCAGCAGAAATTATAATCAATTTCTTATGAATTAAATCACATATCTCATATAAATGGTACTGCGAGACTCAGAGATTTTATGTTACATATTAAGGCACAAGGTTAGCTAGTCCCTGTGGCTAGGGCATTCAAATACCTCCTAGCAAGGTTTAAGTCATTGTGCACAGAGTTCGGTGATCCCCTCACCGAAAAAAGGAAATTTCTGCTTTTTGGCTTGTGTTAGGGTTCAAATCAAATATACAATTCACAAATAGAAAGTCAATTTCACATATAATAGATCAATTAGGGTTCAAAGAGTCAAAGGTAAATTATCAATAGAAAGTCACATATTCAAGTAGAATCCATATATACAAAGTGAAATG